>PVJX010001923.1:0-144344 GCA_004027295.1 Dolichotis patagonum | reverse complement strand
CCAAACAAAACATAAAGAGGGTAGCAACAATACAGAATTCCGAAGGGGAAAGAAAAAAAAAAGAAAAAAAAAAAGAAAAACAACCACCACAACAACAACAACAAACAAAAACAAAAACAAAAACAAAAACACTAAGAAATCACCACTTGACAAGTTACATACTGTCATCATTGGAAATAGTTGTTCAAGTTACAAAGTTAAAACATACAAAGTACACATTTAAACAATGAGCCTGTTAATGGTTCTGCTTAACATTCTAACAAAAACAGTTATATGGATATCTATCTTACACACTTAAACACACATGCAGTTATATCCTTTAGAGCACTTTCTTTTCCTCTCTTTTTTACAGTAGCAATTACACATTTTGTATTTTATTCCTCCCACAATTCTTATTACTTTTTACACTAGAGACACAATGTGATATTTATTAACATGACTCTTATTTATTTTACTAATGAGGATAGTCTCAAGTTGTCCCCATTTCCCTATGAAGGCCTCAAGATCATCCTTTTTTATAGCTGAGTAATATTCCATTGTATAAAAATACCACATTTTTTTCATCCACTCTGCAATTGATGGGCATCTTGGTTGTTTCCAAGATTTAGCTATTACAAATTGTGCTGCTATGAACATGGGTGCACATATATCAATGTGATATGAACTTTTCAGTTTCTCTGGGAAAATACCCAGGAGAGGAATAGCTGGGTTGAATGGAGCTTCCACTCCTAGTCTTCTGAGAATTCTCCATATTGATTTCCATAGTGGTTGCACCAGTGTACACTCCCACCAACAGTGCAGCAGTGTTCCTTTTTCCCCACAGCCTTGCTAACATTTGTTATCAGTTGATTTCTTGATGGCAGCTATTTTTTCTGGTGTGAGATGATATCTCAATGTTGTTTTAATTTGCATTTCTCGAATGACCAGTGATAGTGAACATTTCTTCATGTATTTGTTTGCCATTTGTATATCTTCATCAGAGAACTGTGTGTTCATCTCAGCTGCCCATTTCTGGAGAGGGTCTTTGAATTTGGGGGGCTTGATGTTTTTCAATTCTTTATATGTTCTTGATATAAGTCCTTTGTCTGAGGGGTTGCTGGTTAAAATTTTTTCCCATTCTGTGGGTTTTCTTTTCACTCTGATGGTGATCTCTTTTGAAGTGCAGAAACTTTTCAATAATATGAGATCCCAGTTGTTGATTCTTTGAAGTGTTTCCTGTGCAGTTTGTGTTTTGTTCATGAAATCTCTGCCTACCCCTATATCTCCAAGATTTCTACCTACCTTATGTTCTAGTAGATTTAGTGTTTCTGTTTTAATGTTTAGGTCTTTGATCCATTTAGACTTTAGTTTTGTGCATGGTGATAGGCATGGATTTAGTTTCATGTGGACAGCCAATTTTTCCAACACCATTTATTAAAGAGGCTATCCTTCCTCCAGTGAACATGGTTAGCCCCTTTGTCAAATATCAGGTGGCTGAGTGTCTTTGTACCTATATTTGTATCTTCTAATCTGTTACATTGATCCTCAGGTCTATTTCTTTGCCAGTACCATGTTGATATTATCACAGTGGCTTTGTAGTACAGTTTCAAGTCAGGAATTGAGATGCCTCCTGCCTTGCATTTATTGCCCAGAATTGCCTTTGCTATTCTAGGTTTCTTCTGGTTCCAAATGAATTTTAGGAGTGTTTTCTCTAGATCTGTGAGATATGTCAATGGTATTTTGATTGGGATTGCGTTAAATCTGTGTAACAGTTTGGGGAGTATGGCCATTTTCACAATGTTGGTTCTTCCTAGCCAAGAGCATGGAACATCTTTCCGTTTTCTAATATCCTCTTCAATCTCCTTTTTTAGCATAGTATAATTTTCAGTATATAGGTCTTTTACATTTTTAGTTAGGTTGATTCCTTAAGTACTTCATTTTTTTAGATGTTATTGTGAAGGGCGATATTTGCATAATTTCTCTCTCCGTGAGGTTCTTGTTTGCGTACAAGAATGCTATTGATTTTTGAGCATTGGCTTTGTATCCAGCTACACTGCTAAATTTGTTTATTACCTCTAGTAGTCTTTTAGTGGAATTTTTTGGGTCTTCTATATAAAGTATCATGTCATCTGCAAATAGTGATAATTTAACTTCTTCCTTTCCTATCTTTATTCCTTTTATTTCCTTCTCTTGTCTGATTGCCTTGGCTAGTGTTTCCAGAACTATATTGAATAGGAGTGGTGATAGTGGACATCCTTGTCTTGTTGCTGATTTTAAAGTGAAAGCTTTCCGGTTTTGTCCATTTAGTATAATATTGGCTGTTGGTTTGTCATAGATGGCCTTTATAAGGTTGAGGTAGACACCGTGTATTCCAAGTTCCTGAAGGGTTTTTATCATGAACAAGTGTTGAACCTTCTCAAAAGCTTTTTCTGCATCTATTGAGATGACCATGTGGTTTTTGTTTTTGGCTCTGTTGATGTGTATTACATTTACTGATTTACGTATGTTAAACCATCCCTGCATTCCTGGAATGAACCCCACTTGGTCATGATGTATAATCTTCTTGATGATTTGCTGCATCCTATGTGCTAGTATTTTATTGAGAATCTTTGCATCTATGTTCATTAGTGAGATTGGCCTATAATTCTCCTTTTTGGTTGGGTCTCTCTCTGGTTTTGATGTCAGAGTAATACTTGCCTCCAGGAATGATTTAGGGAGGATCGCTTTCTTTTCAATTTCATTGAAGAGTTTAAGGAGTAATGGCATCAAGTCTTCTCTAAATTTCTTACAGAATTCAGGTGTGAATCCATCAGGACCTGGGCTTTTCTTTGTTGGTAAGTTTTTTATTATGTTTTCAATTTCAATAGCTGATATTGGGTTATTCAAAATTGATATATCTTCTGGGTTGAGCTTTGGTAGTTCATGTTTCTAGAAATCTGTCCATTTATCTGTGTTTTCTTCTCTATGTGAGTAGAGATTTTCAAAGTAGGCGTTTATGATCTTTTGAATTTCCATGGGATCTGTAGTAATTTCCTCCTTTTCAGTCCTTATTGCGTGAATTTATTTTTTTTTCTTTCTTTTTAAGATTAGCTAGAGGTTTGTTAATTTTGTTTATTCTCTCAAAAAACCAGCTTTTTGATTCATTAATTCTTTGTATTCTTTTTTTAGTTTCAATTGCATTGATTTCTACTCTAATCTTTACAGTTTCCTCTCTTCTATGAGCTTTAGATTTAACTTGCCCTTCTTTTTCTAGAAGGTTGAGATGCATCATTAGATTGTTTATTTGTGCTCATTCTGTTTTCTTGATAATAACAGTTTATTGCTATATATTTCCCTCTTAAGACCACTTTCATTGCATCCCACATATTACAATAGGTTGTTTCCACATTTTCATTGAATTGTAAGTATTGCTTTATTTCTTCTTTAATTTCATCTGTAGCCCACTGGTTGTTCAAAAAGTTCTTATTTAATTTCCATGTATTTTTGCCAGTTTTGCAGTTTCTTTTGCCATTAATTTCCAGTTCAGTGCACTATGGTCAGATAGTATTCATGGGACAATCTCAATACCTTTGCATTACTTAAAAATGCTTTATGGGATAATATATGGTCTATTTTGGAGAATGTCCCTTGGGCAGCTGAGAAGAAGGTGCATTCTGATGTGGTTGGGTGGAACACTCTGTAAACATCAACTAAGTCGAATTGCTCACAGGTATGATTCAGTTCTATTATTTCTTTGCTAATTTTTTGCCTAGTTGATCTGTCTGTTTGTGACAGTGGGCTGTTAAGGTCACCTGTAATAATTGTGTTCTTGTGTATTTGGTTTTTCATATCCTTTAGTATCTGTCTTATATAGTTGGGTGCTCCTGTGTTTGGTGCATATATATTTATAATTGTTAGTTCTTCCTCTTGAATTTTTCCACTTACAAGTATGTAGTGACCTTCTTTGTCTCTTTTAATTGTTTTAGGTTTGAAGTTCACATTGTCTGCAAATAGAATACTTACCCCTGCTTTTTTCTGGGTTGCTGTTGCATGGAATACTGTTTTCCATCCTTTGACTTTTAATCTATGAGTTTCTTTTTGAGTCAAATGCGTTTCTTGTATACAGCATATTGTGGGATCCTGTTTCTTGATCCATTCTGTCAACCTGTTTCTTTTGACATGTGAATTGAGCCCATTTACATTTATAGATATCACTGATGCGTATTGGCTTGACTTTACCATGTTGTGTTACTGTTGTTAGTTTCCTGCCTTTCTCCCTTGTTTACTTTCTTGTCCAGCCTGGTGATTTCTTTCTGTTGTTGCTCTGGAGATTGTGGTCATTTTTATCTCTATCTAGGATGTCCTTCAACACTCTTTCTTAGGTTGGTTTGGTGGATATGAACTTCTTTAGTTGTTCTTTCTCATGGAAGTATCTTGTTTCTCCATTAAATTTGAAAGAAAGTTTTGCTGGGTACATCAGTCTGGGTTCAAAGTTGTTTTCTTTTAGGGCTTGAAATACTTCACTCCAAGCTCGTCTTAACCTGAAGGTTTGTGCTGAGAAGTCTGCTGTGATTCTAATAGGCTTTCCTTGACAGGTGAGTTGTCTCTTTTCTCTAACAGCTTTTAGTATTCTGTTTTTATGCTGTATGTCTGAGATCTTAATAATTATATGTCTGGGTGCAGGTTTATGTTGGTTATAACTGTATGGCGTTCTATATGCCTCACTTATTTGTAGATCTGATTTTTCCCCCATGTTTGGGAAATTTTCTGCCATTATTTCTGTGAACAGCTTAGCTATATCCTTTGCATTGTCTCCTACCTCCTCACTAATGCCTATTACTCTAACATTGTTTCTTCTGGCATCATCTTGTAGCTGTTGGATTGTCATTTCTTGCTGCTTTGTTGTTTTTATAAGTTCTATCCTTTCAAGACTGCTATCTGCAATCCTGTCCTCAAGGTCCGAAATTCTGTCCTCACCTTCATTTAAATGGCTTTGTAGGCTTTCAATGCAATTTTTTGTTTCTTGCATATCTCTTTCAATTTGTTTCATAGATTCTGCTTGTTTTCTGCATTGTTCATTCAAAGTTTCAATCAATTTCCCATGCTCCTGTAGTTTCTTATCTATTTCTTCTCTAGCTATGTTGAGCAGCTCATTTACTAAGGTTGTTACTTTTCTTTATATAAGACATTATTTCTAATTTGATTTCCTCCATAGCCTCATGGATTTGTTTCTTTACTTCATTTGCTATCTTTTCAGAGATTTCTGGTGTATGAATTTTGAGGTCCTCTATTTCATTACCACCTGCACTTGCTCCTGATGGACTAGATGTTCAGAATTCCATTTTGCCTTTTCGTTTAGTCATTTTCACCTTTTGGGTAAATTTCTGGTCTTTCTATTCCAACAGACACAACTTTCTGCAATGTGTGTTTCAGGGTTCTGCTGTGTGGTTGATGTTTGTCAAATTGCTGAGTACCACAATGAAGAGGGGATCCCATCTCCTGAATTCCTCCTACCGTGCCACACTGACCAAAGCCTGATGAGGTCCTCTGTTTGGGTGAGGGGTTCCTGAACCTCTCATCAAGCCAGCATGGTAGTCCACTGTAGTCCAATGTTCCCGGTAGAAGGGTGCATCCAGCTGATGTGGTCCCAGTCAGCTCAGGCCTGTGGCAGGCTTCCTAGATGTTCCTGGAGAAGGCGGGGGAGCCCAGCAGCAGCAGTCCCAGGCACCTCAGGCCCTCTACCACTGGTCCATGCAATGTTCCCAGTCCCAAACAGCCCAGGCCAAGCTGCCAGTCTCCACGAAGTTCCCAGTCCCAAACAGACCAGGCCAAGATGCCGGTCTCCGCGAAGTTCCTTATGGGTGAAAGGCGGGCCTACCAGATCCAAACAGCACAGGCCGAGCTGCTGGTCACTTCTATGTTCCCTGCGGGTGAAGGGCGGGCCTACCAGTCTCAAACAGTCAGGCTGAGATGCCAGTCTCTGCGAAGTTTCCAGTCCCAGTCCCAAACAGCACAGGCTGAGATGCCAGTCTCCACGAAGTTCCCAGTCCCAAACAGCCCAGGCCAAGCTGCCGGTCTCTGGGAGGTTCCTGGTCCCAAACAGTCAGGCCGAGCTGCTGGTCTCCAGGAGGTTCCCTGCGGGTGAAGGGCGGGCCTCCGGGTCCCAAACAGACTTATCATGTTGATTCTATCACAGTAGCTTTGTAGTACAATTTCAAGTCAGGGATTGTGATGTCCTCTGACTTGCCTTTGTTGCCCAGAATTGCTTCTGCTGTTCTATTTCTCTTCTGTTTCCAAATAAATTTTAGGAGTATTTTCTCTAGGTTTTGGGGGGTATGCTACTGGTATTTTGATTGAGATTGCATTGAACCTGTATAATGATTTTGAAAGTATGGCCATTTTCACAGCGTTGATTCTTCCTATCCATGAACAAGAGGTATCTTCCCATTTTCTGATATCCTTTTCGATCTCCTTTTTCAGAGCACTGTAATATTCAATGTATAGATCTTTTATTTACTTTGTTAGGTTAATTGCTAAGTATTTTATTTTTTGGATGCTATGGTAAAAGGTTTGGTTTTCTTAATTTCTCTGTGTGAGTTTGTTGCCTGTGTTACAAAAATGCTATTGATTTTTGAGTGTTGACTTTGTATCCAGCTACACTGTTAAATTTGGTTATTAAGTCAATAAGTGTTTGGGTGGAGTTTTGGGGGTCTTCTATCTAGATTATCATGTCAGCTGCAAGTAGTCACAGTTTAACTGCTTTCTTTCCTGTCCTTTTCCTTTTATTTCATTCTCTTGTCTAATCACTCTGGCTAGTATTTCCAGAAGTATATTGAATAGGAGTGGTGATAGTGGACAACCTTGTCTTGTTTCAGCTTTAGAGTGAAAGCTTTCACTTTTTGACCATTTAGTATGATGTTAGCTATTGGTTTGTCATAGATGGCCTTTATCAAATTGAGGTAAAGACCATCTGTTCCAATTTTCTGTAGGGTTTTTATCATGAATGAGTGTTGGACTTTGGTAGATGCTTTTTTCTGCATCTGTTGAGATGATTGTGTAATTTTAGTTTTTGGTTCTGTTAATGTGGTGTATTACAGCTATTGATTGGCATATGTTGCACCATCTCTGTATCCCTGGAATGAATCCTACTTAATAATTTGTTGGATTCTGTTTGCCAGTATCTTATTGAGAATTCTTACATCTATATTCATTAGGGAGATTGGCCTTTTGTTTTCTTCTTTGGTTGGGTTCTTCTCTGATTTTGGAATCAGTGTAATACTTTCATCCATGAATGATTTTGGAAATTGCTTCCCTTTCAATTTCCTTAAAGAGTTTCAACATTAGTGGCATTATTCTCTAAATTTCTTATAGAGTTCAACAGTGATTTTGTCAGGACCCTGGGTTTTCTTTATTGGTAAATTTTTAATTACATTTTCAATTTTATTAGCTGATATAGGGTTATTTACAATTTTTATATCTTCTTGATTTAGTTTTGGCTATTCAGTTGTGTCTAGGAATATGTCCATTTCTTCTGCATCTTCCATCTTATTAGAGTACAGGTTCTCAAAGTGTAGGTAATGATGATCTTCTGAAATTCTGTAGGATCTGTTGTGACTTCCCCCTTTTCATTCCTAATTGCTTGAATTTGTATTTCGCCTCCCTCTTTTTTATGAAATTGGCTAATAGTTTATCAACTTTATTCTTTCAGAGAACTTTTTGATTCATTGATTCTTTGTATTGTTTTCTTAGTCTCAATTGCACTAATTTCTGCTCTTATCTTTATAATTTCCTCCCTCATACAAGCTTTGGGTTTGATTTATTCATCTTTGTCTAGACTTTTGAGGGTCAACATTAAGTTGTTATTTGAGCTCATTCTGTTTTCCTGATATGAGAGTTCATCACTATAAATTTTCCTTGTAGTACTGCTTTCATTGTGTCTATGAGTTCCAGTAGGTTGTATTGGTGTTATTGTTTAATTGTAGATACTGCTTAATTTCCTCTGTGGCACATTGGTTGCTCAGAAGGGTGTGTTTAATTTGCATATGTTTATGTAGTTTTAGTGATTTCTTTTACTATTGATTTCCAGTTTCATTGTGCTATGGTCAGATGATATGCATGAAATTATTTCTATTCCTTTATGTTTACTCATACATGTTTTATAGGATAATATGTGGTCTGTTTTGGTGATCATCCCATGTGCAGCTGAGAAGAATGTGTGTTCTGATATTTTTGCGTGGAACACTCTATAGACATCTACCAAGTCCATTTGTTCACATACTTGATTTAATTCTGTTATTTCTATGTTGATTTTTTGTCTAGTTGATATATTTGTGAAAGTAAGGTATTAAGGTCCCCCACTACAATTGTGTTAGCACTTATTTGATTTTTCATGTCTATTAATACTGGTATTATGTAGTTGGGTGTGCTGGTATTTGGTATACACACACACACACACACATATATGTATATATACACATATATAGATGTGTGTATATATATATACAAGTGTGTATATATATGCACATATATATATGTGTGTGTGTGTGTGTGTGTGTGTGTGTGTGTGATTGTTATCTCTTCATCTTGGAGTTTTCCCTTAACAAGAATATAGTAACCTTCCTTGTCTCTTTTGATCAGTTTTGGTTTTACATTGTCTGCAAATACAAAAGCTGCTCTTGGTTTTTCTGGGTTCCTGTGGCATGGAGTATTGTTTTCTATCCTTTGACTTTATTCTATGAATTTCTTTTTGGATAAAATGTATTTCTTGAATGCAGCATATTGTTTGATCTTGTTTCTTGATCCATTCTGCCAGTCCCTTTCTTCTGGTTGCTGAATTGAGATCATTTACATTGATGGTTATAACTGATAGTGTATTAGCTTATCATTTTCATGTTACTTTTCTGTTCTGGGTTCCCTATCTTTCTCCTCTGTTTAATTATTTGCTCTGCCTGGTGGCTTATTTCTGTTCTTGTGGTAGTGGTCTTCATTTTCTCTTTCTGATATATCCTTTAGTACATTCTGAAGAGCTGGTTTGGTGGTCATGAATTTCTTCAGTTGCTCTTTTTCCTGTAAGTATCTTACTTCTCCATCAGTTTTGAAGGGTAGTTATGCAGGGTATATCATTCTGAGTTGAAGATTGTTTTATTTTAGGTTTGAAATACCTCACTCCAAGCTCTCCTTGATTTGAGGGTTAGTGTTTAGAAGTCCACTGTGATTCTGATAAGCTTTACTTCATTCCCTAGGTGATTTGTTTCTTTTCTTTAGCTGCTTTTAATATTTTGTTCTTGTGTTGAATTTCTGGCATCTTGATTATTATATGCCTTCATATGTATTTATTTTGGTCATGGGTATTTGGGGTTCTATATACTTCATTAATTTGTATGTCAAATTCTTTATCCATATTTCAGAACTTCTGTGAGCAGGTATATTTCTGAGAGCAGGTTTTTAATGGTTTTTGAGCTGTCTTCAGCATTCTCACTGACTCGTATCAATCTTATGTCTTCTTTGCTTCATTTTGTAGCTCTTAAATTGACTTTTTTGTGGTCTGTTGCCACTTTTAAGATAGTTTTCTTTTCCTTGTCACTAGTTGTAATCCTGTCTCCTAGTTCTGATAGTGTATCCTTGCTTTCGTGTAATCTGTTGTGCATATACTTTCAGTGGCATTTTTAATCTTCTGGATTTCTGTTTGGATCTGTTTCATTGATTCCATTTTTTTTTATGTTGGCCGTTCATAGCTTCCATCATTTTCCTGAGCTCCTCTATTTTTTTATGTGTCTGCTTTAATGTTGTTCATTTTGATCATCATTTATTTTTGTACCTTAGAGATTATTTTTTTCTGTAGCCTCTTCCATTTGCTTTTTCACTTCTGCTGCTATCATTTCAGAAAGCTTCAGTGGTTGGCTTCCAATTTCTTCTGTCTGTTTGTGCTCTGATTTGTCCTGTGTGGGCTGAGTGTTTGGTATTACATTTTGTTTTTTTGTCTTGTCATTCTTTAATTTTCCACCTTTAATTTTATTTTATTTTTCTGTGTTGATGCTTGTAGATTTCTTATGTGAGATAAGCTTTATCCCTGGTATCAAGGTTTCCCTAGGGAATGTCTGTTCCTCAGGAAGTCTTCCAGATGTAGGTGGTTCTTGGCTTTTATGTCTATCCCAAGAACCTATCTTCCCAAAATATTAAGAGTATGAAGTTTGTATCTATTTGACTCAGGGTCCATTCCCTTGGTACTGGGCTATGGTGATGGTTTGACCCCTTTCAATCACAGTGTTGTCATACAGGGAATAAAAACTGATTATAACAGGTATGGCATTCTGGTTAAAATAGTACAGTTAGCAATAACATTAGACTGTAGCACAACCTGGCTGCTGACAAACTGTGGTAACTGTTAACCTGATATCTGTAACCATAAGAGCAAGTTCTACAGTTATACAGTATAATCCATCTTGTACCAGACACTTGTATGTAATAATTTTCCATTTATTAGAGCAATTTTACTCTGTTATGTATATGGGTGGGAGTTAAGAGGGGTAGGGGGTAGGATGAAGAGAGGAATGAAGTTAAATGTAATAGGAGCAAGGCTGGAGGGCAAAGGGTGACCATCCAAGTTTTGGGTAATTGTAGGATACAAAAAGGAAGGATTGGAAGAGAAAGCCTAGGAGTACTGATGTGAACCTTAAGGAGAAGTGACAGTGTTTACCAGTGTGAAAGTGTCATAAAATCAAGTGAGATAGTTGACAAAAGGGAGGAAGAAGATGAGTAGAAGTAAACTGAAAGAAAGGTTAGAGATCTAACTGATTAAAGAGAAAAGAAGAAAAAGAAACAAAACAAAAATAACCACACACACAGAAAAAATGAACAATAAACATACAGGAAAAAAAAGCAAAATAGGACAAGATAGAATGGGGAAAACCAAAACAAATCAACACCAGTGAAGCTGGATACAAAGAGGAAAATCAATCAGAGAAAGGTAAAAGTAGTAAAATTCCTCCAGTGTCTGCAGTTCTGTCCAAGTCAGAGCCCGAAAATGGATACTCGAGCCAGGTTTCCAGGTGGATTTGTGCCAGGTATGAGTCTGGTCCTTGGCCTCTGGATTGGGGGGATGAGATTAGTCTTCTGTTGCTGGAGTTCGCTCCAGCCCTTTAGGGGGGAAAAAAAGAAAAGAAAAGAAAGAAAAAGAAGGTGGCACTTCTGTTCCAAGTGTTTGTGCCCAAGCACTACGATGGTTCCCTTAACTTACCAGCTGTTGGCTCACACTGTTACTGTTGCTTCAGACTTTGCCAGGCTTCTAGTCCCACCTTCTCTGGGTGCACGCCCGAGCAGGGCCCCCACTCTGTTACTGATGATCTTGTCAACCCACCTGGCCCTCTGGAGGGGTCATCCGGGAACTTGCAGGCTTGTCTAGGCCCTCTGGATGAAGGAAGGGGTTACTGGCGATCTCAACAACACTCTTTACGAAAGGAAATATATCAAGGGAATATCACAGTAAAGAGAAGCAGACATCTCACTTGACTGTGTCTTACTTTCCTGTTATCTTCCTCCAAATTTTCAAAAACGTACAATTTGGGCCTTGGAGAGAACATGTACAAGGGATATCTTTCATGTTTAAGTTTTCTTCCATCAATAAATCTGCCTCTGGTCTTGGGCTTGTTATTTCTCTTCTCTATGATTTGAGAATCAGACAGATGAGTTTTAGTAAAATTGCTTAGGTAGTTAGTGTCATTTCTCCTAGTTACATAGAAAGTATATGCTATGGTTACATTTTAAACTAGGTCACAATACCACGCAAAGAAACAATCTGAATGGAAAGTGAGGTAATTATTCATAGAAGCCAACAACAGACAAGTACCTAGTGCCAGTTGTCAGCTATCTTCTCCAACCAAAAGAGAGTTCACATCAAGCAGGAGTCTGAATTGTACAGCAGAAATTAATCCTGAGGTTTTTAGGAAATAGCAGATTTCTAGGAGTAAGAGACCTTAGTAATGAGGAATCTGGGTGGTATGGGTGGTTTGTCTTGTCAGCCTGTTTTTACTGGACTTAGTCCAACCAGCCAGCCAGCTAGAGTATACAGTAGAGCTCTGCTACCAAGGAGGGAGATTGCCTGAGCAAGACAAAGATCAGAGTCAGCAAGGGAAGATCTGGGTTCCTAATATGCAGCAGTGTGAGTGTCCATGGCCAGAGCACTGTGCTGAACACATCATGGTGTCTGCATACTGCAGAGAAAGTGTTCCTTCACAGTTCACTTCATTTGTGATTTTTGTAAAACAAGTACCAAGAGCATTCTTCTCAATGAAGGGACACACAAACTGCCTAGGCTCCAAGCAACAGAGATTTAGGTACCAGCTTTTATAAGCGTTAGATAAGGATACAGCTTCCCAGCCCCCAGTGACCTCGGGATTTGTGAAGTTGTTGCCCTCTTGTGTAGAGGAGGAGAGTCCAGGTACTCCGGGAAGTTAAATAGTGGTCAGTGCCCCCATCAGGGGAATGCTTGATCTTAACTCATTATCCAGAAAATCACAATGAACTCAGTTTAACTTTCATATAATTCTCTTCCTCCATTTACAGATATCATCCCCCATACTCCTAGGCTGGATCTGAGCTCCATTGGGAATAGCACATAGGACAAGGAATCCAAAGGAATTTAAAATTTTGCTCTTTTATGGGAAACTTTGCAAGACTCTGGACATAGGTGGTGCTGCTTCAGGATTAAGGGGCCAAGATATGTAGTAAAGGAGAGAAGAGGACTGACTTCGCATCACTACATAGGGCTGTCCTGGTACACCTTAGGCATCTAGAGAATAAAAAGATTCTAGAGAATAGAAAGATGAAATATCATCTTTATTGTGGACCCACCTTGTGATGGGCATCTTTACTGTGTTTGATTTTAAGGAAAACTATTCAAATTAGCCCCAAAAGAAGGGTTTTCAGAAGAACAGAATTTAAGGAAAAGTTCAGAGCTTGGCAGGATATAATGAGAGCAGCTCTGAAAACTCTCAGAGAAATATGTGGATCTTCCTTCTGGGGCATTGTCACTCATGTGATTTGGTGTCTCAGTTACTACTGCAGAGTAACAAACCACCCCAAATTTGGGAGCAAAGAAAGAACAGTTGTTTTCTTATGCTTATTGGTCAAAGCATAAAGAGAATAACTTGTCTTTGTTTCTGCATTTGTGGGGCCTCAGCTGAGAATACCTCAAGTATGTAGGAAGGAGTGATCTGTTTCCAAGTTACCCTTTCATTCATATTCCTAGCACTTTGGCAGAAAGAGCTAAAATGTTGGGCTTTGATGTGTCTGTTGATCAGAGTGCCTACATGTGGGCCTGTTAGTATGAATAACAAGCAGCAGTCACTTTTTTTAAAAACATGGCAATACAGTACAGTGTCCTAAGAGGTAATGTCCAGGGACTGGACATTCCTGGAGAGCCAGTGGGGTTGTTTTGGCCTTTTTTGACCTTGAATGGAAAGTAACTTCTATCAAGTTCTGTTGTACTAGTAATAAAACTCCTGGCTAGATTTAAGAGAAAAGGACAGAGACATGATTCACTTCTTTGAGGGAAGAGTATCAAACATTTGTAGTCGTATTTTTATAAAAGTTGTCACCTTAGACTATCAGCTTCAGTTTGTTTCCTGGTTTAAATTCTTAAACTAGGGAATCCAATTGGCTCAGGTCATTCTATGGATCCACCTAGTCAATCCTGGTCCTGTCATTGTGGCAAATAGGGACAGGTTCACACAGTTAGTAGAATATCACTTTCCTCTCTCTGGAAGAGGCAGGTCCTCTGAAAGGAGGATCCTTCAAAGGCCTGTCCCCAGTGACACACCTCCTGTTGTAACCAGCCCACCTTCTAACAGCGTATTTAGCTATGAACTCATCAATAGATCAGTCTGCTGAGAAGTATAGCACCTTCGTGATTTAAGCATCTTTCGAAATCACCTCTCAACGCTTGGGACTTTGGGGGACCATTTTAGAAGCAGTTTGGTGAATAGAATCTAGGAAAGAGAATGAAGTGGCAGTGCAGGAGGTGACTGAAGCTCAGGTTAGGCACCCGAACCAGCTTAAGAAACACTTAGATTTTGCAAGCACAGGTTCAATTAAAAACACAGTATTTGAGTGTTTGGTGTTTACGTGATATCTGTAAGAAGACAAGGCCTGGAAACATTAAGGTTAAGGAGTTAGTGAATCGTATCAGAAAATCAACCTTCTTCTGGAAACGAAATTTGACATTGAGCAAAATCAAAGAATGAAAGAAACATTTCACAGTTGTTATAGATTTCCACATTGTAGAAGCAGATGTTAAATGTCATATTTTCTTGACTTTTAGTTTGCCTATCCCATAATAAAAACTAACCATGCTGAATGAACTATCTTTTCGCTGAGCATCTGGGAGTAGTAAGCAAAAGAGAAATATAGTTCTAATTTTGGTTTCTATCCTACTATAAGAGGCACTAAAAAAGAAATAGAATGTTTTTTAATCCTTTGTGCTTAGGGAAACTAATTCATGGGGAAGTTAAGTGACTTTATCAGGGTCTCAAAACAGATTACAAGAACAGAATATCCCACCTTCAACTACCAAGGTTTTTGGGGAGCAACCATTTATGCTCTACTACGCTGCTTCCTCTGCTTAGGGAGAATTTACAATGGTATATAGTTACCCAAAGGTGTCTATATGATTCTTCATGCTTGGGGAGAGGCCAGGGAGTATCTGTAATTTCATAATCTGTGTGTATCTCATGAGCAGCAGATTTTAAGATCAATACACTACTCTAGTATTCAAGATCTTAACTAGAAAAAAAATTGCTATAAAATGGAGGAAGGCACAATTCTTTTGTAGAAAAGTTCAAACTAACCAACTGATACAAAACCCAATAAACAGTTCTGATGAAAGATGTTATTCACATCTCATATCGAAGGAAAGAAAGGAAAATAGACTGACACTGAATAATCCATTAGGAAAATATAACAACCTGAGCATAAAGGGCATCAGTGTTTCATATTGAAATCCCATCTTTTTATCAATATCTATACATTTTTTCTTTATCTTCTTTTTTACAGTACCAAATGCTGTAAGACAAATATGGTAATTGGCCCAGTAAGTTCCTATGTAGTAAGAAGTCATAGGGAAGATAATTGATGTATTTCTTACTTATTAATATTCTGAAGTAGTAATACTCATAGAACTAACAATTTCTTTTTATACAAAATATTTTATTACTGTATTTATCATTCTGAAGTGAAATCATAGTATAATCTACCACTAGGTATAATGTTTTAAAAATTCAATCAGGTGCCCTAACAATATAAAGGGAGAACAAAGGGAAAGTAATATACAATAATATTAAATATAATATAACTGGGTGGTAGAAGTCATCATGAATTTTAGATTCTCGCACATAGATACTGATACTATCTTTATAAATACAACAGTTACAAATACACATGGACAGTTGGGTGACTCTGACAACTCAGAGTGAGTGACAGTACTATTAAAATGATTTTTCCAAAGTGCAAACAACCGTAAAGTTCTAAACAAAACAAAAGTGCAAGATCCTCATAATTTATACAGCATTTTTCATTCCTGCAAAATTCAGTATATAATAAACATATTCCAAAAATACTCTTTGTTTACCCATAAAACAGAAGGCTCATGTGACTTTACACAGGCTTTTACACCTCTGTTATATGAAAGTTTTGTGGGATGTGGTAATGTTCTGTTTTGTAGGACTATGTATTACTTTATGGAATATCTTAATATTCTGACCCCTGCCAAATAAATCCCAGGTGGCACTGACTTATTGTGACAACCAGAAGTGCCCCCATAAACATTCAGACAGCCACATTCAGGATATTCTTCGAGAGTCTCAAGAAAAGGTACAGGATTAAGATTAGGTGAGAGATGTGAGTCTGAATCCATTTTGAGTGGTTTTAGTCAGAACACTGAGAGCCACTGTTCTCAGTTTTAAATGGGAGCTGTCGTTAGAACCTAGAATCTTTTTAGGAAGCAGAAGGATGGTGACGTGATAGATGTGGCACATTAAATCTACTGCTTTCACAAAGCCACCACTCTCTAAGGAGAGTGTGGGTGGGCATTACGGGTTAGATCTAAAATGTCCCCCTGATGTGTTCAGTGTGGGGATTTTGGAAGGCGGTTGGATCGAGGGGGTGCTCTGTGCATCAGTAGGTTCCCCACTGAGGAGTTCACAGCTGCATGTGCTGTTAGAGGCGACTTGGCTGGCAACTTGGTGGGACTGGTAATGTGACCTGGAAGGGTGTGTTCCTGTCCCCAGGTGACGTTTATTGAATTAATGACTGAGTGAATGAATGATGACTAGGGAAAATTATTTGAACATCTAGACAGCTTCTGTTCACAGGTTGCTTCTGTGTTAGTGAAGACATTTTGCTTTGCCTTGATAAATCTGACACTGCACATCTGAGTACCAGTGATTCTCAGATCTTAGCATGCATAGAATCACCTGGAGGTCTGTAACCCAGATTGGAGTTTCTGATTTAGTAAATGTAGGGTAGGCTCTGAAATTTTGCCTAACAAGTAGAAAAGCAACATGGATGCTACTAATCCAAGGTACTAAGTTCTGAAGCACTGTCCCAGGTAATACCCTGTGGGTTTGGTTATGCAAAAAGCAGTCGTGAACTGGAGTATTGGACAAACTACCAGTCCCAATGTGGTGCTAAGGGAGTGTGGGTTATACTTAATACGTGATCAGAGGCGAGTGCTAGTGTCAATGAGAAGTGCTTCAGGTGGGACTTAACTTTTATTTCTGTGTTCCAAACAGCAGAAACACTCTCTAGCTGATTCAAGCAGAAAAGAAGTTTGTTGAAAGGCAGTTGAGTAGAACATAATTTTTCTAGAGATGCTAGAGAACCAGGTTTGAAGAACATAGAGTCTGCATACCAGAAAAGCAGCAAACTGTCACCGCTGAATTAGTCCAGTGGAACACTGCTTCTGCAGCTTAACTCACCAACAGTGGGTGCCCTACACTATGACTCCTGCTGGCTGGTACAACCACTGCTTTAAAGAATTCTTTCTGGCTGGGCATGGTGGCACACACCTGTAATCATAGCACATGGGAGGCTGAGGCAAGAGGATTGCTGCGAGTTTGAAGCCAACTTGGGCTACATAGAGAGCTCAAGGCCAGCCTGAAGTACATTAGCAAGCCTCTGCCTCAAAAGAATTATTTCCCATCCCTGCAAATTTTCACCTTTAGTTCTCCATTCACAGGTTAGGGCCAGGCAGTCCATCCAATCCTGCAATCGAGGCTCATATCGAGACTCTCAGTTTTTGTATCAGAGGAAGGTTTTGCCTCCTCTGGGTGATTAAAATAGTAGGGATATACCAAAGTATATACCAAATACATACCCACTGAAGATGACTGTTGAGTTTTCGACTTTGAATGAAGGGGAGAATGAAAATGCTGTTAGCAGCAATGTAGGTGATGACATAGGAAACTAGATTAGAAACCATTTTTCTAGACTTGTCAGTTGTGGATATTTAAATGTGGATTGGTTTTTGTAACTCATTTTCATTTTAAGGGAAACATTAGTACAGTCCTGAGAAAAACTGTAAAAGCTCCAGGTCTTGGTGGCTGGCCTAATTCTGGCTCTAAAATTCAGATGTAAATATCAGACAAATGGTGTGTGTGTTGGAGGTGGGGAAGATGTCAGTTGGATAAATAAGAAGCAAAGAAACAGTTATATCTTGCAGTTTTATTTTTCCATTATTGTAAATTGTTTCCTTTCCTGTACGTTATATAAAGACAATTTATTTTAACTATCTCAAAATTATGCAGGACCTCAAGAACCACCTGGGAGTTAAAACAGCTGAGAACCATCCAGAAAGTAACCATGTCTCATACAGAATGAAATAGGTTTTATGAAAAACCTCAGAAGAGAATATTAGGCAGCTTATTTGGAACATACAATAGAAGGAAAGTAATATATAACTAAAAGCCCCAGTTATATAAGTTACTTTGATTATACAAGTAACTTTTGTATTCAAAACAAATAATATTACTGGAAAACTTTCTCTTTGTTGGGAGACATTTCCACATCCCAATTTCCACATTAAAAACAACATAATGAAAGTGTCCAAAATGGTACTGAAATGATCACAAACACCACGTTTAAGCTTCACAAAATTGATTTTCACTTGAGGCTCACTGTTCCAGTTGTTTACAGCCAGCATCTTTCCTAATTATTTGGCATCTGTGCCTTGGTGGTTGTTAATGTATTTATTATTGCCTCTGCTAAAATATGTGTTTACTTGGAAACTAGCAAAAAGTATAAATTAATAGAATATATAAATTAATAAAACAAGGAAAAAAACATACAAAATTACTTACTCTCCTGTGATTCTTACCATTGTCATTCTTGTATCCCTCTCCCCTTTGCTTTTTTTTTTAACTTTCTGCAACAAATCATAAAATTTACTTTATCATCATCGTCATTGGGGTCACAGAATTCAAAAGGACTTTATTGAGGAAGACTTCTGATAGTGTGGGGAGATTTGGAGCCACTGAACAACATTTTGGAAATTGAGCAAGAATAAATAAATTTACTGGCTGTTTTAGAAGTCTGTTATAAAATGCGCTAAAGGCTATAACAGCATGTATGTTTAAGTGTGGGGATTGATAACCATATTACCAAGTTTTTGTTGGATCGTTGAACAGAACTGTTTACAATCTCACTGTTCACTTTGTATGCCTTAATTTTGTAACATGAACAACTATTTCTAAGAAGACAATAAGTATTTATCAAGTAGTGATTTTTTAAATTTTTTTTGAAATTCTGTATTATTTCTACCCTTTTTTCTGTTTTTCTTTTTTTCTCTTTAAATAAAATTTTTTTTAAAAGTCTGTTATGCACTTGCTTGTTGTAAATTTTGCGAAACAAGAATAAATATTGACCGGAAGCTGGCTAGGTTAGTGCACACCTGTAATCTCAGCACTCCAGAGGCTAAAGCAGGAGGATCACTGTGAGTTCAAGGCCAGACTGAGCTACATAGTGAGACCTTGTCTCAAAAAACAAGGGGAGGGAGGGATTAAATGTTGACTATCAAGGTATATCACTTTAATACACTGATCATCTGTTAAAGGTAGAAATTGATACAGTCCTTGTAAGCCCAGAACTGTTGGGCTGACCTGAAAACTATTTCATAATAATATTTATTAATAGTGAGTTACAGAGATAACAGTGCTTTTTAAAAAGAACTTTAACCTGGTAAGAAAGTGGATTTGTTTTTATGTGTTAAAAAAAAACCTTGCTGGTTGTAGAAACAATCTCGTTTTCTCAATAGAGGCCACTCAAAGTTTGACGTGGTTGCTACCTCCTTTGGCAAAAACAAATGACAGTTTGGTGGAATGTGGGGTAAAGTGTAGAAATACTAATAATAGACTACATATTGGAGTACATTTTATACATTTTGCCTATAGTAACTCATTACGTTCTCACAAATGCCCTATCAGCAAGAAATTATTAACATATCCATCTTTATAGATGAACACACTGAGACTTAGGTTGTTACTTGCTCAAGGTACCATACTCACACATGACCAACCTATACATAGCCAGTTTGATTCCAGAGCCAGTAGTGTAAGAAAGTATAAGAATCGTATCATGATTGCGTTCACTAAGCCATAGTTTACCACTATAATAGATGGTAACATATATTTGTGAATCCAGACAATCGTACTATGAATCCCTGCCTGACGCAAATGTGAGCCTTTTCAACCCAGGCATTCTTTTCCAGAGTGCTGCTTCTTGGGGTGTTGCTTCACCTGTGCCTCTTGTTTTCCTGTAAGCCTTCTCACCTTGATCCTGTGATTCCTGCTGCCATTCCCTCTTGAGAAACTGCTGCTACGGCAGGCATAGTTGTTTTTTTTTTTTTTTAATGGAGCTACCTTAATGCTCTCATTCTGAGTCCAGGAAAGATATAACTTCCTGTAATTCATAAGAGTTCAATTGAGATCACTTAGTGACTCTCAATAGTTGTGCTAATCTGTAGCTTATGATGCTGGTATGTCAAACAGAGGCATCTACAATTTGTGTCATTTTGCTGTGTTCAGAACTACACCAAGAACAAAGCAGAAGTACTTTCTTAGGATCACCAGAAATGTACTTCCCAGAATCTAGAGAGAATGTTTAATTCTAATTGCTACCTTTAAAAGATAAATTGACCCATACCTTTCAACATACACTAAGCTTAAATCAAAATGGATCAAAGATTACAACAGTAGAACAAAAACAATCTGCTGAAAGACAAAATAGGTAAACTCTCAAAAACAGATATAGGCAAAGACTTTCTGAATAAAACCTCAGTTGCACAAGAAATAATATCAATAATCAACAAATGGGATCACATTAAATTAAAAACCTTTTGCACAGCAAAGGCAACCACCAATGAAGTAAAAAGACAACCTACAGAATGGGAAAAATTTTCTACTCCTTAAAGGATAACTAACATCTGGGATATACAGAGAATTAAAAAAAATTAGACCACCCCCAAATTTAAAGACCCAATCAAAACTTAGCATCTGGAATAAGTTGATGTTTCTCAGATAAGGAAATATGTACAGTGAGGCCAATAGATCCATGGAAAAATACTCAACATCACTGATCATTCAAGAAATGCAAATTAAAACAACATTAAAATTCTGTCTCACTCCAGAAAGAATGACTCCTATCAAGAAATCAGCCAATAACAAATGCTAGTGAGGCTGTGGAGAGAAAGGAGCCCTTTTTCATTGTTGGTGGGAGTGTAAATTGATATAACCAATATAGAGATTTCTCAAAAAACTAAAAGGTAAAATTTTGATTTGACCCATTATGGTTTTATGGTTTGTGTCTGGATGCCCCCCAAAGTCTCATGCAGTTATGGGGGCAGGCTTCTAGAGTTTGTGACTAACTCATGGTCCAGTGCTGGGATTATGGGTGTGAGTGCTGCATCCACCCTAGGGTAGGTGTGGCCTACATGCAATATAAAGGACAAAAAGAGTCTTCTCTCTGTGTTCCTCCTTTTTGCTCTCATTGCTTTTTATGTCTTCCACCACCATGAACTGTTGCCCCTGTGCCATGCCTCTTTGCCTTGGAGCCAACAGATCATAGACTGAAACCTCCAAAAACTGAGCTAAATAAACCTTTCCTTCCTTAACTTTGGGTGTCAGGTATTTTGTCTTAGCAGTGAGAAAAAAGTAACCAAGACACCCAGATAGTCCCCTTTTAAGTATTTCCTAAAAGAGTAAAAAAGATATCGTACTACAGTGATGTATGTGTACCTGTGTTTACAGCAGCATGTTGATAATAACTAAATCTTGAAATCAACCTGTATGCTTATCAACAAATGAATGGATAAAGAAAATATGGTATTTATATGCAATAATTACTATTTTTCCATTAAGAAATATAAACTTGAGGCATTTGTAGGAAAATGGATGTACCTTAAAACCATATTTTAAGCAAAGTAAATCAGATATACAAACTTGAACATAATAGGGTTTCCTTTATATGAAAATTTTAATAGGAAGGAAAAGAAGAAGAAAAAAAGGGTAATTATATCCTAAGTATATTTCTGTTGTCAGTCTCTGGTTTCACTTGAATGTGGTGTGAGAGCTCATTTTGGAGGATTTACATTTCCTTGGATATTTTGGGGTCTTTGATGTTGTTTTCAGCATGGTCTGTTTTGAAGAAAAAAAAATCAATTCTTAGAGTGGGAAAGTCTGTGAGGATGGAGAGTGGCTTTGTAGTTGCCTAGATTTGGGGGTGAGGGATTAGGAGAGGATGACAAGTGACTAGTGTTTTGATTTGGGATAACAAAAATGATTGAAGTTTGATTGTGATTATAGTTGTACAACTCTGTTAATGTGCTGGAATCTACTGACTCTTGCATTTTAAGTTTGTGGATTGTGTGGTATGCAAATTTTTAGTTCAGTAAAAGTTTCTTATTAATTTAAAAAATATATTTTCAGTGTGGTAGTTTTTAAAGATATACCAGAGAAATATACCAATTTAGATAGAATCATTTGACTTGATTGCAAGATCACTGAAATAATTTTTAGAAAATTTTTCCTAGTAGCACTAGGTAAAAAGTACATTCTTTGTTAGATCATTGGATTTTTTTTCCTACCTAAACACTTTACTATTGAGTCCTGACCTAGATCCTCGATCTCCCAAAGGAGTGTATGGTGGAGGTTTAAATAAAATGAGACAAATGGTATGACCCAGGAGGGTCATACTCACCTTTAGCTGAGATTCAGACTCTGAGGGTTAAGACAAAGACTTTTCTGGAATGACCATTTTTAATAGGTCCAACAGCAAGGGACGGGGAAACTGAGGAAAGCGCAGGCAATGAGCAGAACCGTGGGAGTCACTTCAAGGACGTCTCCAAGTAATGAAACTAGTCAATTCAGTAGAATTATCTTATCATGGAGATGTGGTAAGAGTGAGACTGTAGGAGTAATTCCTGCAGCTTCAGTCTCTATCTTGTTAATTGGTGTTTGAGCCAAGTGTCCCCAGCTGTGGCCTTATCTTGCCCTTTGAGGTATCTCTGGCCTCACAGGCCACTACAGGCCTCAGCCAGGACCAGTGATATGAAGAGATTCACTTACTATGAATCAGCTGCCATCACCAGGCAAAGGGCTGAGGCCTAGGACAGACTCACAGATAAATATAGAAAGCCAATTAGTTAGTTTTAAATCCTGCTCAGAGCCACTTCGTAGTGGTCTCTAACACTTTACATAACTCACTTACTAAACCTTACTTACTTACATAACACTTACTAAAACCTCTTTCATTTGTCAGTAATCAGGTTAAAACTTATGTTTGCTGCTTTCTTTCAAGAAATGTTCAGAGCACCAGGTCATTGAAGAAGTATTGATACTACCTCCTGAGATTAAGGTAGACTTTAAATCCACTTTAAGAATTTAATTTCAGGAACATAGCTTGAGTCTACTTCAAATTTAAGATGTAAGATCTTTTGTAAGAAATTGAAATTTCTGGTTAAGTATAGTAACAATAATTGTTCTGTAAGTTGTTATCTAAGAATCACAGGCCAGTTGTTTAGACTATTCTCAGAGCATGCTATGGACTAGACTGCAAGAAAACACACAGTAAACAAAAAGGGTATATATAGGTTTCTGGTTTTTGTGGTGCTGAGAATTGAACCCAGGGCCTTCACTGAACTACACCCCCCCACCCTTTTTATTTTTTATTTTGAGACAGAGTCTCACTAAATTGTCCAGGTGGGAGTCCAACTTGTGATCCTCCTGCCTTGGCCTCCCAGAGTGCTGGGATTACAGGTATGCACCTTGATGCCTGGCTATGGTTATAGTTATAAAGCAAATAAAATTATTTTTTTCTCAGTGATACGAAATCATATGAAAGTTGTTAGTGTTTATTTATGTATCAGGCTCAGATATATATATATATATATATATATATATATATATAGTTAGTAAATATCCCAGCTATTTCTTTTTCCTTCCTGTTAAAGCTTCCCTAACTAGCAATGTCTTCAAGGTCTCTTCTCCCACTTACTTGAATTTATGATAGGAAAAGAATCTTCTCAATTATTGCTAATGATGTATGAACTTAATATAAACCGTACCCAAGGTATTTACATTTTAAGTTTTTCTAATTTATTCATTCACTTAGAAAATATTTATTGAGCTATAAACATAGTACTAGTTTCTATGAGGGAAAATGTGAATTTAGATATTAAAGTGCCTTTTAAAGTAGCATGAATGTATGCAATTAACTGTCACCTAAGATTTTTTTTAAAGTGACATCATGAGAGATACATGTTTCTTAAAGTTTAGAGAAAAAAAAGGGCTTCTTATGTTCAGAGTAGGAAGGTACTATGGAAAAAATTTATGAGGATACCACAATATAGCAGTTAAAAGCAAGAAACCTAAAACCAGCCTTGCCTGTTTGTTTAAATTCTGACTGTCACTTACTAAGTCACCTTGGGCAGGTTGCTTAATAAGCACTCTGTGACTCAGTTTCCTGTTTCATGAGATAAAAGTGATAATACATACTTTTGGTTTTCATGTATTAAATAAATTATGGAATGAGAAGCATTTATAACAACATACAGTTTTGTTTCAAAACAAACAAAATTAACTTTGTGAAGCTGTTATTCTTTAGGCCTTGAAAAACAAGATAAATAGGATTTTAAAGTGCAAAAATGAGTCAAAACAAAATAAGTTTCAGAAAGAGCAAAGATTAAAATAAAACCACAGAAGTACTAGAATGAATTGAATAATTTTTACTTATAATTGCAGATTGGAGAAGGCCTTCCTAGGTATGACTGTAGACTCAGAAGTTGTAAATAAAGGATTGGTAAATTCACAATGTTAAAAAATATATTAAAACACCATAATTAACACTAAAACAAATTTTCAAAACTGACTAAAATTGACCAACAAAAATAAACTAAAGTATGAAGTACTTACATGATTTTTTTTAAAAAGCCTAAGACTATAAAACCTAAGATTATAAAAATACTAGCAGAAAACAGAGGGGAAATTTTTATAACATTGAATTTGGCAATAATTTTTTGGATCTGACATCAGAAACTCAGGCAACAAAAGCAGAAACAGACAAATTAGACTGTCTCAAACTTTAAAACTGTTCATCAAAGGAAAAATAAGAAAAAAAGCAACCTATAGAGTGGAAGAAAATAAATGCAAATCATGTATCTGATAAAGTGTAGTATTAGCATGTATAAATAATTCCTATAACTTAAACAAGAAAAAACCAAATAATCCAATTAAACAATAGGCAAAGGATCCAAATAGACATTTCTCCATGGAAGATACACAAATGACCAGTAAACATCTGAAGAGATGTACATTACTAATCACTAGAAAGAAAGGCAAGTTGAAACCACAGTGAGAAATCATCTCACATATTAGGATGGCCACTACCTCAAAAAACAAAATAATTATTACCATTGATGTGGAAAACTTAGAATAAATGTGTACTGCTGGGAGGAATGTAAATTAGTGTAACCACTATGGAAGACAGCATGCAAGTATATTAGTTACTTTCTCAGGATACAAACCTGACAACCATAACTAAAAGAAGGAATGGTTTATTTTAGTTCACAGTTTGTAGAGGTTTCAGTTCACTGTTGACTGGTTCCCAGGTGGGACAGCATGGCTGAGGAGAAAAAGCCAGGCAGGAGGGAACAGGAAGGGATCAAGGAAAAAGGAGGGAAGTAGGGATATATAGACCCTTCCAGGCTGTTATGACTTATGTCTGGATGACCCCCAAAGCTTCATGCAGTCATTGGGCATTATTGTAATCCCAAATATTGAGTACAGTAATCCAAGTATTGGGATCCCTTTTCCACTCTTCCTCACAATTAAAAAGTTGTATTTATAATCCCATTGAGACGTTATTGGAATCCCGGCAAGTTAATTCCAAATCTGCCACCTCCAGTGCAACCCACAGCAATAGTAAAGACACCAAGGCATATTCAAAGTTAAGGGCAGTTAAGGAGTACTAAGTGCAATCCCCATGAGGATGTGTGGACAGAGGCCGTGATCCTAGGCCTCTCCCAGAATTTATTATCTTGTGAAAAAGAGGGTGGTTTGAGGATGAGTGACAGTGAGGATTGGGGGTGGGGGAACTGTGTAAGTAACTTGAGCTGGCTAGCCAGGTAGAGAGAAAAACATCTTTGCAAAATGCAGAGATAATGATATGCAGATAGATCAATTTGCATAATTCAATGAAGGTAGCAACTAAATTGTTTTTAGAGACTGTTGCTTCAATTTCTGATATGTAAACTTTCATGCCTCTGGGACTCATAACCTCTTTATCTCAAGGCTCATACCCAGTTGACATTCCTGGAACTGACTGGCTCTACCATCCCACTGTGTGAGGAGCACCGTGTGAGGAAACAGCAGACTTTCTGATGGCCTTAGAGATTACATACTTGGCTAGCCTTATTTGCAATGTGTTATGGATTAAAAACTGGTGGTTGACTTAATGGCAGCTGGATTACATCAGCATGGTGCCGAGCATTGATATTTCATGTGAGGAAAGATGCCAGCATAAATAGAGATGTGGAGAAGGAGAAGAGAGGTGTTGGGGCCTTAAGGCATTATGGGTTCTCCTACGAGTTGCTGTTTGAGCCATTGGTTCTCCTGGAGAAGCTCTGGTCCTTACACCGAGCATTGCTTCCTGGCTCCCGAGGGAAGACATGTGCCACTTAATCCCCAGGATGAATTTGTCATGTCAGCTTCTTGGCATGTACTTGACTATGCTTATCGTCCCCGTGTCACTGAGAATGGCTGTGGTGCTTTTCAGGGCAGCCCTGGTTCTTATTTTGAGTGTGACTTCTCGGCTCCAGCGTAGAACCCTCGACCTACCAGCACAGCTCCTTCACCCTGCTGGCATAGACTTTCTAGCTTCCACCACTGACCTTTGGGCCTTTCCAGACGGATCCGTAAAAGAGACTGGCGTGAGTCCTTTTTGGGGACTCTAGACCTCTAGTTGCACTTGTGGGAGGCATTGTCATGGGCTCTGGGTCTTTATCTGGGCTCATGTGGACTTGCTGTGGAATTGAGGCCCTTAGCTAAATATTTGAGGCCCTTAGCTAAATATCTTTAGTGTTGTAGATAGTTTTCCTGCAATTTCTTGTGTTAACTCTGGGTAACCATTATAAAATAACATTGTAAACTCCATGTCCTGATTTTAATCGTTCTCCTCACAACCTCTGACTACAACACAATGCTTAGAACCAATTGAAGAGAGAAGGAAATGCCATAGGTCAGCTCTATACATGTCAGTATAAGGAAATAAGTCTCGATATAATCAAAGTTGCAGCAATTGCTCTGCATTCAAAGAGAGTCACTCAAATTGTCTCCCACAGGGCATGGCAGGCTTTCAGAGGTGACTGATTCTAGAATGTGTGATTCTGTGGTTAACGTTGTATGATTAGTCAATCAATCCACTGATTGTTTCGGCATAGTTCTGGCTAGGACTAAGGGTGTAAGTGCTGTACCTTAGGGTTGGTAGCCTGCACATACTATACGCGACAGGAAGAGTCTTGTCTCCTCCCTCATTGCTTTTGCTGTCTTCTGTCCAGGGTGAACTGTTCTCTGTCAAGCCACCTTTCCTTGGAGCCACGCTATTAGGGCCTGAAACCTCTACAAACAATGAACTGCCTGAACTGTTCACCCTTTAACTTTGGGAATCAGGTATTTGGCTCAGCAACAAGAAAGGTGACTAAGACATGGGTCATGCCCACAGTGACCTACTTCTTCCCACCAGATTTCATGTCCCAACATCACTGCAGCTATAAACCCATCAGACAACTGCAGCAATGAAGATCACACACTTGTGGTTCAGCCACTTCCCAAAAGCCCCATCTGTGAATGTACGTGGCTTCAGGAGGACATCTAGATATAAATCATAACAAGAATTGCCTCAAAAAATAGATTTACCATATGATCTGGCAATCATAGGTCTACATGTATATCTGAAAGAATTCAAGCAGGATCTTTATAACCATGTTCACTGGAGCATTATTTATAATAGCTAAGAGTAGTACCAGCACAAGTATCTGTTGACAGATGAATGGATAAAGAAAATGTAGTCACACCTGTAATATTTAGCCTTAAGAAAAGAAGGTTCTTAAAAAAGTACATGCTATAGTGTTGATAAACCTTGAGGATATGCTGAGTGAAATAAGACGGTCTTAAGGGACAAATATGGTGTCATTCCACATATAAGAGATAAGTACAATGGTGGGAGAAAGTTGAATGGGGAAATAGGGTGAGGGTGAAATAGAGAATTACTTAATGAGTATAGAGTTTAGTTTTGCAAGATAAAAAATTCTAGAAAGATCTGTTACACAACAATGAGAATGTAATAGATACTACTAACTTTGCACTGAAGGTGGGTGAGAGGGCAAATTTTATATTATGCTTTTTCCACAATTAAAAATGAAAAAAAAATAATGCTTGAGGATAAAGTAGAAAAAATTTAAATAATTGGTTTTCTTCAGAATCTCATTCTTTTCCTTGTTCTTTTGGTGTTTAAAGCTCTTATCCTATTGAATACCTTCTAACAACACCCTCTCCAAAGTGACTCCTTCCCTTACAATGTTAGGAGAATAAGCCATACTAACTACTCCTCTTATCACCCCAGCCATTCATGTAATATTTATTGAGCACAGATTATGGGATAGGTTCTTCTAAACAATAGGAATTTAGCAGTGAATGGAATAAAACCCCTGTACTCATAGACTTACATTTTAATGGCAGAAAACAGATCCTAACAACAAATAAATTTATGTCAGATAGTATTAAAGTCTCCAGAGAAAAACCAAGAGAAGAGAGAAGAGAATGCTGAGGCACAAGAGATTGCTGTTCATATGGCAAAATGAAGGAAGCAGAGCGTGAAGGTGGACATTTGAGCAGGTATCTGAGGAAAGTGAATGGTGGATATCTGTGTGGAAGAAGCACCCTTTAAGGGCAAAGGCTCAGATTCAGAAACAACTTACAGATTGGGAGAATCTGTAATCCTTGAGGAGAGTGAACAAGGGATGAGAAATAGAAAAATTCTATCAGAAAAGTAGTGGTTCACAATATTGCACTGACTTTATGGGTGATTGTATAGACTGTGGAGACTACCGTGAGTGAGCTGGGAGCCACCACAGATGCTGAGCAAAGAGTGACGCCAACCGTTTATGATTTGGATGGTGTCTCAGGGAGCTGGGTGAACAGTAGTTTATAGAAGGGTGAAGACAGGAAAAGGAAGAAGAATCAGGCAAGATATGGTAGTGACTGACAGCAGATGTACCTACAAGGTTAAAGGAGTGGTCAGATTTGAGGCTCATTATGAAGGCCAGTGAAGGATTTCTAATGGATTGGATGAGAACACTGGAAGAAAGAAGAGTCAAGAATGACTGCAAGGTTTTGACACAAGCAACTGTCTGGCTGGAGTTACTTAAGTAAATCAATACTGCAGAAGAGTCTTAGTTTTGGATATATCTGAGATGCCAAGTGTAAGGTTAAATAGGTAACTTTATGTATGAGTCTAAATCCCAGGGAAAAGATCAAGGCCAGAAATAAAAATTTGTAAATCATCAGCATGTAGATGATGTTTAAAGTCAGGAGACTGGAGAAGGCAAGTTAAGGAATAAGTACATTGAATTGAGAAAGAGTTCTACATCCCGAGCCCCAGGGTGTCTCATTTTAAGATGGGGATGATAAGGAAGAAGCCACAGAGATTGAGGAGCAGCCAGGGCCAATGATGTGGGAAGTTGTTGTCTCAGAAAATATCCTTTTGCTAGTGAAACTTTGATTATCAAATAACTTTTGATTGTCAATACTAGTATTTATTTCTATAGGCTTTTATCAGTTGCCAGGATGACTGTTATTCCTGATTACTTTTGAATCGTGTTCTATGTGTGTTAAAGTTTGCCCACGGCATTTTCTCTAAAGACACACATGCACGCATATAACCACATGCATGCACGCACACACACACACACATACACGCCCCTAAATATTTTTCTTTTGGAATACACCATCAGCTTTTGTATTAGCTTACATGTGGAAAGTAAAAATAAATGTATCCAAAAATGCGTCACCACATATTGCCCATATCATTTAGAGACACTGTGTTTGTTGTTTCAATGGGAGTGAATCTACTTTGTGTATCATCTGCATGAAAACAAGGCTTGTGAATGTCGGTCCTACCAGGGTTGCTGGCTGACCCTTCTTTTCACTCATCACTTTCACCCGCGGTAATCAATAACAGCTGTTCTGCAGCCGCTTTTTAAAGTGCAGCTGAACCTATTGATTTCACTGGTTATTGCACTGCCCTCTCTTGCTTCTGGCCACAAATTAGTCTGAGTCAGAATAGGTGGTGAGATAATAAGGTTATATATAGAGTGTCCTTTTCTATTCCTTCCAGAAAGCTTTTTCTTTTTTTTAAACTAGAAGGTGATAAAAGCGAAGTTCAGCACCAGCTACAGGCTCTGTGTCCTAGCGTGAAAATACTTTGTTCTTTAAAACCAAACATTTTGTCTTTCTGTAGCCTATCAGTTAAGCACAGGAAGCAATGCTTACCATGATTCATGTTTTGCTGAAGGTACATTCTGTCAGTATTCAAATTCATTGTTATTTAACAGAAGTAATCGTTTCTGACATCAACCCCCAAATGTAAAATATTCATGTTGGTTGTTTTTAATATCTCTGTTTTCTAAGGAACAATTTAACACAATTGACTCATAAAGCTAAATAATACCACTTTCCATTTGACGTCCCATTCTTAACAGTAGTAGAAATTGAGTAAGCACTGACTTCACATAGCTCTGATTGTGCCTTAATGTTTTGGCTCAGCATGTGTAGGAGGTTCCTATTGTATTACCTTCGGAACAGCTGAGTGCTGCAGCTCATGGAGCGAAGGGTATGTATGCCTGAGCTCTTCTGTGACCGCACAGACAGCTCCCCTTGAATAGATAGGAGCTGGCTAAGCAGAGCTGCACAGGGAAAGGTCGCAGTTGTGTCATTCGATGTGTGTAAAGGCAGTTATTACGGAGAAGAAGAAGAAGGAGAAGTGATTGGGAACACTTTACTGAATTCTCTGACACTTCCACCCCCACCCCCGCATGCACATTAAGTCATCATATATACGTTTTTATTTGGGTATATTAATTTTTAGCAAATAATTACATAGTGTGTTAGGTTCTGCTACCTGGGTTATGGCAGTTTGACTTGAGTATCTTATTGCAGGTCCGATTCATCTGTAAGATAATGCTAGTGGTCCTTCTGTCACTTAGGGACCCCCAAACTAACCCAAAAGGTAAGCAGTTATTTATGAGGTGCTTCAGTGAAGTTAGCATTAGACTGAAACATGACTGTGCCACCAGTGTGTGCAAGTTTTTTCTTTTTCTTTTTAATCAAACCTCATTGCTAGGGCCTGGAGACAATCCAGTTGTAGTAAAAACAGTTTGTCAAATGTGATTTGAATCCTGAAGAGGATTTCCTAGAAGATGTAGTCTGCTAATGCTGGTGCTCACCAAGCTGATGGGAAGATTCAGGCTGCATTTCTAAACTGGTCACTATGTATGTGCTTCAGCTGTCCTCACTAATTAAATCCCTTGAGTTTATCTCAGATGCCTTCCACCTGGGACCCACGTCCAGGCAGAGCGTTTCTTGTGACACACAGCTGAACTGGGTCTGGACCCTTCTGTTTCATGTCGGAATAAATATTTCAGCTCTGAGGCTTTTTATCCAACTGAATTCCATGGTTCACTTGTCAGTTTGCTTTACTTTGCAGCACAAATCAGTTTACCAAGCTAGCTGCTGTTTAGATTGGCTAATTAAAACCTGCCCATTGTGTGTACAGGCAGCCTCCAAGCCAAACACTGCCTTGCATAGAACTTGAATAAAAATGTGACTTTTATTCATTAGAACATATGGGCACTGTGAATTACCCCTTGTCAGTCTGATTCTTGCTTTTTAATAGTATGCCCTTACCCCATCTTGAAAGGCAAGGTGAAGTGTGCCCAGAATCCCTAGTTTTTGAGGAATCCTGTGCAAAGAATTGAGAATAGCCCAATGTCACCTTCCTGGTGGCAGATCCCAAGTGATGCAGCTATATTACGTATGACACTTGGGCTTCATAGGAAACAAGGAAATTCATTATTTATACTATTTTTTAAAATCAAATTTCATTCCAAGTAGAAATCCAGTTATGGAAATTTTGCCAACATAGCGATTCCTCTGACTAGAAACACTGTAGGTGTCTGGTTTGAAAAACAATATTGTCTCAGATATTTTACTGCTTTGAACTATGATCTCCATCAACATCAAACATTCATCCACTTACGTGATATTTTTGGTACTGTATTCTAGGGGAAGCTCCATAGCACTTCACTAAAGTATTTTGAATCTTGTTGATAAAATATAGACAAATAATTCTACTACAGTGTTTTGTTGTCTCTCAAATTTCTAAACTAGGTAAGTGGGCAGATGATAGTGTAACCAAGATATAGAAGGAACATTTTGAAAGAGAGGAGAGGTGGAAGCAGATACTAAATTGACTTTTGGCTGTTCACAGAGTACTGAGGTTTAAGGATCTAATAGGCAGTTCTAAATAGGACTTTTAAGACAGATGAGAAACTGTTTCTTGCAGGAAAATATTTCATTGAATCCCTATAAGAGGGCAAGACACAGTGCAATTAGGCTTCGAAAAGAAAGAGGAAAAGCTAAAGGTTGGGAGTGATAGTTACCATGTTATGACACCAGGTTGAGCTGACATCTGATTTTTATCACATTATCGCAACAGTGTGATACTATCACAACAGTGTGTCCATGCTTTGGAAAGTTCCTCAGAGCAGAGAAGAGCACTTGATCATGGATTGGGAAGATTTTTATCCAGGTTTTTAAAATTTTTTTATCTGTGATCTTAATTCCTCCAAAATGCTAAAATAAAAATAGCACATATTTTGTATTCTAATTCATATATAATATACTCAAATAACATAATTAGGCTCATAAAATTAACATATTTGTAAAAATTAGGGTTTTTTAAAGAGATGAGAAGGGGGAAAAATGTAAAAATAAAGCAAAAGAACTAAACTGAACTATGAAGCTCTCTGTTTGCCAAAGAAGTGTTGTCTAAACTAAATATAATGCCCCTTTCTATTCTACTCATGCTTGTCTTGCCAGATCTTGAAAGAGACAGTTGGAAATATTTCAACTAGTATATCTAGATGAAAGTGAGTGGATTTCTGAAATAGCTTTTTATAATGTAGAACTGAGTAGACATAATTGGTAGCCTATATTTTTGCATGTGACTTCTTAGACGAAATTGAGGGTGTGTCTCCATTTGTCTTAAGAGTGAAATTCTCTCCCAAATGATTTTAAGTTAAAAAACATTTTAAAACCAGTGCCATGGTAAAATTTTGAGATGGATTTAGAATGTCACAGAATACAATAATTAGCAAATTATCAAGACTCCAAGGGTTTTAGGGAGATTCAGTTATACAGAAGTCTTACATTTTTCATTTTAGACCAGTTATGGAGTCAAGATATCTTACCTGATTATGCCTATTGGCTCCTTAGCAGCATTTTTATTACCTTGCAAAATTTTGTATTCTCCAAAGACCTCTAAGTTTTAGTACCTAGCTGAATAAGCTACCAGTGTCCAGAAATAGTGCCAACCTCAGAAGCACCCCTTCCACTTTTTATATTAGCATTTTACTGAGCCCAGACTGAGGAGTTTGAAAACATTGCAGTGGTCAAAGAAAGGGCAGTTTGCTCATTTAAATCTCTTTAAATTCCATTCTGTCCTTGGTGCAAAAGTGCCAGCATATATGTGTAAGAATAAATAGAATACATCTCTTTGACACAGTCCGCTAAGATTTTATCACAGATGAAAACAGTGTTCTCCCACTTCCTGTCTGTCTGATTGTGGCAGCCAAGACTGAGTAGAAGAATTCGGGGGAAACCATGGAAGGGAATACAACTCAAAAATAACCTTGTAACAGTGAAGTGTCTGTTGTACTCTGAAGAACCTAACATTTTCAGTTTACACAAGAAATTTTGTGAAATGAGTAAGTTGAAAATTAAACAAAAACAAGCCATTGACAAGAAAGAAAGAAAGAAAGAAAGCAAGCAAGCAAGCAAGCAAGCAAGCAAGCAAGCAAAGCAAAGCAAAGCAAAGCAAGGCAGGTGTATAGCGTGGTATGATTCACCTGAAAATCTTAAACTGAGCAGATTATGAGGCAAATTAAATTTGCATTCCAACTATGTGTGGCTGTTAGTTTCATTAAAGATTACCCTGTTCTGTGCAACGTCTCCTCAGGAAGTTGTAGACAAATTCTCCATGGCAGGTCACAAATGCAGAATTTCTATTTACCCATAAAATACTGTAACAAATCGATTTTTTAAAGAACTTCTTATTTTACAAACAAATTGGTTCTAAATAACTTTTCAGGTAGAAATCTTCAATGTTATTTATTCAATAGTGATATCGGCTTTCATATCTTTTCTTGTATTTCTGTTAATTTAAAAAATAGAATAAATTCACTGAAATTCAATGTCAGTGAATTGAACAAGTAATAATAAAAAACTACCAACTAAGAAGAGCTCAAGTCCTCACAGATTCACTGCCAAATTCTACAAGCAATTTAGAGAAGAGCTAACACCAGTACTCCTCAAACTCTGTAATGAAATAGAAGGAAATCAGTTCTTCTAAAGTAATTCCTGGAAGCAAGCATTACCCTGATTCTAAAGCCAGAAAAGGATCTGACCAAAAAAGAGAACTGCAGACCAATTTCTTTAATGAACATAGACACAAAAATCCTCAATTAGATACTGGCAAGCAGAATGCAACAAATCGTTAAAAATGTCATACATTATGACCAAGTAGGATTCATTCCAGGGATGCAGGGATGGTTTACACCTAAGCAAATCAACAGATGTAATTCACCACATAAATAAAAGCAAGGGAAAAACCATATCATCTCCACAGATGCAGAAAAAGCATTTGACAATGTTCTGTATCCATTCATGGTTAAAAACCTTCAAGAAAACAGAAACAGAAGATCTGTAACTTAATCTGATAAAAATCATCTATGATAAAACAGTGGCCAACACCCTATGTAATAGTGAGTAGCTAAAAGCTTTTCCTCTAAATTCAGGACCAAGACAAGGATATCCACAATGACTACTTTTGTCCAACATAGTTCTTAAAATAATTCTTAAACTGTTGCTAGAGCATGGTCTATTTTGAATAAAAAATGTTTTTCAGAACAGGAAAAGTGGTGAAGATAGAGAGTAGCTGTGTAGTTATTTAGATTTAGGGAGGAGGGATTGGGACATGATAGCTAGTGGGCAGACCATTTTGGGATAGCAAAAACTATATAAATTTGATTGTGGTTATGATTGTAAAACTTTATCAAAGTACTAAAATTTACTAAATCTTACACATTAAGTGTTCCTGTATACTAATACCAAATTAAGTGTTAAGATTCAGTAAATTGTGTGATATGCACATTTTAGTTTAATAAAGCCTTTTTAAAATAGCCTAAATACTTTAATAAATACAATTCCAGTGTTACTGCTTTGGGCTTTCTTAAATTTGGATTTAAGATACTGTATTGTATAAAATATTAAAATACAATTGATGACAAAGAATACTTTGGACTAGATTTAATTTTCACTTTAACAATGTTAAATTGTATTGTTTATAAAAGGACTTTTATAGCATTTCAGGGCCGTGAATTTTTTTATTGTAGTAAACATACACTTTACTTTGTATAGTACAAATTAATATAAAATTTAAATCCATGAATAGTATATTTCTTAACAACAAACAAAATTGAGAAAACAAAAAGTCATTACAGTAAGAATCTGATGGCAAAGAATCAAAGTAGATATGTGCATTTTCTCATACATGTTCCTTGGTAATATAGACGTTCCAGGTATTGTGGGGAAAAATGTTCACATACAGTGGATATCATCGTTCTTCCTGGGATTCACCATTTGGAAGTACTTTAAAGGCTTTGTAACAAATTGATAGCTTCACTGGTTTAACTTTGATATTTCCCAAACATGAACGCTTTTACTGAAAAACCCCTACGTCCAGCTGAGTGGGTACTCCATGCAATCCATTCAGGTGGAGGGTCAGATTATTTGATGAATCTGGTCAATTGATACATGATACCGCATATGATGCACAAAATCTCAATCCGAATTTAGACATTGTGGTAATTCTGATTCTTTTTAAACTATAGAAGTGAGATAAATTCTAGATACTTCCTGGTGAGGTCATTGGTTTTTAGATACTATTAAGTATGGAAATCCATTCAGAAATAGAACCAAAGCACCACTTAACAATGAGAGGTTTACATATAAAACAAATTCTCTAATAAATAAATTTGAGTAGATTTGAAGTGTCTGCCACTGCTTTATGATCAGCTCAAATTTGCTGAGCTTCTACTCTATGATATATGTCTGCAAAGATTATAGCAACACTGCAACAAGGTCATATAACAAGTTGACTTTAACCTCCAAAATCATAAACAAGCTAACTATAAAGTATTGTGATAAACCTAGAAAATTCAAGCCATTATAACTAAATTTTATGTTCTAACATAACATAAATCTAATATTTTAGTATGCATCTAAGTGCTGAACTCTTATGTAGTTAAATTTGTTAAAATTATTTTTCTTCATCTTCCTCTTCAATGTAAAAGTGATTGGGAAATGGGAGACAGTCAAATCACAGCCAAAATAACACACCCGCTCGCCTAGTACCCTGAGCCTTGGCACTGTTACATAGGGATATAGCAATCCCTTTTTGAGGTTGTTTTTTGTTTTTAAGATAGGATTTAAGTTGTTAAGTTGCTTGGGCTGTGCTTGAACTTGTGATCCTCCTGCCTCAGCCTTTCATTATGCCAGGATTTACAGCTAATGATAACTTTAATTCTGATGTTCAATAAATAAAGTCTATACTCTATCAACTAATAAGGAAATGTAAATTAAAATCTTTTATCATGCATCAGATTAACAAAAGTTTAAAACTCAGTAATATTAAATATCACTGAGGATCTGGAGCAATGAAGGTGTGCAGTTGAGCACATGGTTGGGTAGAATCACTGGAAAACAGCCTGACATTATCTAATAAAGTTGAAACCACATTCGTGCCATTGCCACAACCTGCATGAGGAGCAGGATCCTGAGAGGGGGTGACAGGAGATTGAGAAAAACAAGACACATAAAAGGAAAGCTGGGACAGGTGGGACCTGACCTCTATGTCTGGCTGGAGTCGATGTTCTCTTTCACCATGAAAAAGAAAAAAGCATGTTTGGTTTAAACCTTCACTCCAGACAGACCTCCCTCCCCTTCTCCCCAGAGCAACCCTCTCGCTTGCCTACTGATCACCATAAAAGACAGATCAAGAGTCCTTTCTTCTTTCCTTTTCTTTTCCTTCCCCTCCCGTTCTCCCTCCCTCTCTTTCCTCCTTAATATTTATTGAGCAGCAATACATTTTTTTTTTTAGAAGCTCACTACTTAATGGTAGAGACACTACCGCATAGTAATTACTCTGCTCTTGGCCTTACAGCTAAAGGCTGGGAGGGAGAAGAAAGTCATGATGCTGGAATCTGTTTCTTTCCTTGTTGCCACCCACTGTCTCCATTCTCTTATCCACACTGGTCAACAGTCACATACACGTAAAATCTTTGGTTTCAGTAGAGGTTGATTCTCTGTTTAAATCAGTAAATTTCCATTCAGAAATGACAACCATCTTTTTAACTGGTTTGTGAATCATTAGTTAGAATGAAACCAACTAGTACAGGAAGCTTCTTTGAGTTTAGGTCTGCATTTCCAAGTTTGAACCATGCCATTCATTTCTTCTTTGTTTTATTTTCCAAGTGCAGCATTTGTTTGCCTAATAGTGGGTTGAATATGATTTCAGAAACACTATCCCAAAGCATTAAATGTGGCAGGAGTACAGCACAAGCTTTTGTCACTGATGCTGCAGCTGTTTCTGTGGCTGATGCTTCCCGAATTTTATAATTGGAGCATTTTATGCTCATACTACGGCTCATGTGTAGAAGTGGCCACGTTAAACTGAATGTTGATAATCTTCCTTTATGACACTTAAGTTCTGTAGATCCCTTCAGCACACTTGGGCAATTTTAACTGGAGACAAAATTAGATGAATTAAAAATCAGTTGCACCCATCTGAAGAAATTTGTTTACGGAGTTTTGATTTTCAAGTAAAAACATAGTTCTATCAAATCCATGGGTCACAGCTGAAGAAAAACAAGCAGAGAACTAAGCATCTGCCAAAAAAAATATGTATACATCAGGAAAAGAAAAACTTGTATAGATATTTTAATACTAAATTTACTGAGACATCATGGGATTAACACAAGTTACCATTGGTCTCTACAATTACGATTACACTAAAATGTACATCTTTTGGATGAATTAAAATATGCCTTTGAGTCAAGGGCTATCTTTTTACCCATATTCAGAAATTGTTTGGTACCTTTGTGTGGTTAACATCCAGAATATCAAATCTGTTCCCAAAGAACTATACTAGATTTTGAATCAACTTGTTTTATTTCACGATGATCTCTTAGCTATCCACATTTTAATTGTAGGCACTATGTTACTGTTCTCTGTACTCTTCTCTATTTGACTTACACTGGGTAAATGTCCCTACTAGAGCTGAGGTAAGAGAGAAGCAGCCTTGCAGAGGGAGAGACAGTCCGGATTAGGGGTGGCCATTCAAAAGGTCATTGCCACAGAAAAGGTGAGGTGATGGAAGGAAACAGAGACCTGCAGTTTGAGTGCTGAGCTTCTAATTTACAAGATTATTGCTACTGCCAGATTTTACTTTCTAAATGAGTAAATATTAATGTCTGACTTTTGCTTCTTGAAAAGAATTATTTAGGGTCTCAGAAGATGTTAGACTAACTTGAAGTCTAGTGCTGTGTGGCATATTTTTTGTTTTTGCTTTTGCTTTAGGGTTTTTTTGCGGGGGGCAGTTGCTTGTTTTGCTTTTTAGTACGAGGGATTGAACTCAGGGCCTCACACACGCTAGGCAAACTCTCTACCACTAAGCACATCCCAGCCAATTATATTTTTATTTTGAGATACGGTCTGGCTAAGTTGCCCAGGCTGGCCTCAAATTTGCAGTCTCCCTGCTTCAGCCTGCAGAATAGCAAGGATTGCACGTGTATATTGTAGCACCTGGATTTTTTTTAAAATATAGTTTTACCCCTTAACACTCAACTTACTTATGCCTTTAAATCTATTTTCTGTTCACTACATAGCTGAATCCTTTATACATATTCATTCTGCCAATGTCCACCTTTTGATTAGAATTTTTAATTCATTTTTTAATGTAGTTATTAATAAGGTAGGTTTTATGCTTACCATTTTACTATTTGTTTTCAGTTTTATTTTTCGCTCTTTTCATATATTTATATCAAATACATATTTTCTGCTTTAATTATAGTATTTCTTTTGTTATACTTTTGTATTATTTTCTTAATACTTGCTTTGGAAATCGCAATTAGCAGCTTTAACTTCAAAATATCTAGTTCAGTGAATGGTGAGACATGTAAGCCTCGTTTTAATCTTCAGCTTATAGAAATCCAGTTTTTCCAGCATCATTTATTAAAGAGGCCATCTTTCTTCCTTTGAAGCTGTTTGGCCCCTTTGTCAAACATAAAGCGGCCAAATATGTTTGGAGTTGTTTCTGTATCTTCTAATCTGCTCCATTGATCCTCCAGGCTGTTTTTGCTAATATCATTGTGTTCTTATCACAGTTGTTTTGTAGTATAATTTTAAGCCAAGAATTGTGATGCACCCTGCCTTGTCTTTGTTTCCCAGAATTGCCTTTAGTATTCTAGTATTCTAGTATTCTGGTGCCAAATGGACTAATAGCTCAAATACAAAGGGAACTCCAAAGAATCAGACCCCCAGATTTAAAGACTCAGTATAAACTGGAGATCTGAAATGAATATACACTTCTCAGATGAAGAAGTAGAAATGTCAAAAAAAATATGAAAAATGTTCAGCATCACTGGTCATTTGAGAGATGCAGATTAAAGCAACACTGAGATTCCATCTTACTCCAGAAAGAATCGCTGTTATCAAAAACTAACCAATAACAATGCTGACAGTGTATAAGATAGTTTTCCGTAATTCTGTGACATATGTTCTTGATATTTTGATTTGGATTGCATTAAGTCTGTGTAACAATTTTAGAAGTCTGGCCATTTTCACTATATTAGTTCTTCCTACTCAAGAACAAGGGATATCTTTCCATTTTCTGATATCCTCTTCAGTCTCTTTTCTCAGAGTGCTGTAATTTTCAAGATCTTTTATTTTCTTTGTTAGATTACTAGCTAAATGTTTTATCTTTTTATACTGTTGTGAAAGTTGTAGCTTCTCTGATTTCTCTCTCGGTGAATTTTTTATTTGTATCTGGGAATGTTACTGGTTTTTAAATATTGACTTTGTGTCCTACTATGCTATTGAATTTAGAAGTCTTTTGGTGGAGTTTTTGGGATCTTCTATGTATAGGATCATATAATCCACAAACAATTATGATTTAACTTTCTCTTTTCCTATCCTTATTCTTTTTATTTCTCTATCTTGACTAATTGCTCTGGCTAATGTTTCCAGAACTATATTGAGTAAGAATGGGCATCCATGTCTTGTTCCTGATTTTAGAGTAAAAGCTTTCAGTTTCTGACCATTTAGTATGACGTGGGCTGTTGGTTTGTCATAGATGGTTTTTTATGAGATTGAGACTTTGATAAATGCATTTTCTGCATCTGTTTAAATGATCACGTGGTTTTTGTCCTTGGTTCTGTTAATGTGGTATATTATGTTTATTGATTTGCATGTACTGAACTTCTCTTTTTTGGTTTGTTTGTTTTTTTTCCTGTTTTGGTATGAGTAATACTTGCTTCCAGGAATGAGTTTGGAAGTGTTGTTTCCCTTTCAGTTTCATTAAAGAGTTTGAGGAGAAAGGCATTAGATCTCTAAATTTCTTGTAAAATTGAGCAGTTAATCCATCAGAATCTAGGCTTTTCTTTGCTGGTAGGTTTTTAATTACAACTTCAATTTCATTGACTGATATCAGGTTATTTAGAATTCATATATCTTCTTGATTCAGCTTTGGTAATTCATATATGTCTAGGTATCTGTCCATTTCTTCTGTGCTTTCCATCTTAACAGAATACAGGTTCTACAGAAATACTAAATCTGCTCAAAGATAGAATAAGTAGGGCTGGGAATTTAGTTCAGCGGCATAAGCACCTGTCTTGCAAGCGCATAGTCGTGAGTTTGATCCCCATTACCGATTTAAAAAAAAAAAGAATAGGTAGAACTCTTGAAGACATAGACATAGGCAAAGACTTTATAAACAAAACCCTGATGGCACAGAAAATATTACAAAGAACCAACAACTGGGATCTCATCTTATTAAAAAGCTTTTGCACAGCAAAAGAAACTACCAACAGACTGAAGCAACAACATATTGAGTGAGAAAAAATTTTTGCCAGCTGTTCCTCAGACAAAGTACTAATAGCTGGAATACATAAGGAACTCCAGAAAATCAGACCTCCAACTTTAAAGACCCGGTCCAAAATTGGGGATCTGAAATGAATACACACTTCTCAGATGGAGAAGTAAAAATGACAAATAAATACATGAAAAAATGTTCACCATCACTGGCCACTTTAAGAGATGCAAATTAAAACAACACTGAGATTCCATCTCACTCCAGAAAGAATAGCTATTATTAAAAAACCAACCAGTAACAATGCTGGCAGTGCTGTGGAGCATAAGGAACACTTCTTCACTGTTGGTAGGAATGTAGACTAGTGCAACCACTATGGAAAATAGCATGGAGATTCCTCAAAAATTAAAACTAGAGGTTCTATTTGGCCCAGCTATTTCCCTTCTTGGTATCTTCCTGAAAAGAATCAAAAGCATCATACCACAATGATACGTGCACTCATGTTTATAGCAGCACAGTTTGTAATAGCTAGATCTTGGAAACAGCCCAAATGCCCATCAACCATGAATGGATAAAGATGTCAGTTTTTTTCATAGAATGGAGTACTACTCTGCCATAAAGATAAACTTGAGAAATTTTTAGGTAAGTAGATGCAACTTGAGACCATACTCAAGTGAAATAAACCAGACATACATTTATACATCACATTATTTCTCTGGTGTGAGAGACTGAAAGGGTAAATAAGAACCAAAACATATAATAGATATTGGAGAAATAGGAAGAAAATGTTCACAGAAGAAGAGAAACAAGGAGAAAGGAGAAATGAAGGGGAAAAAATAGAAGTAAAGATGAAAACAAAGCTTTTGTTAATAAGGAGGGAAACAGAGGTTGAAGGGAGGGGAGCAGACTGGGGAAAAAATAAGAATCAAGATATATCATGCATAGATACAAGTTCTCTATGATGAATGTGATCATTATATACATACAAAATGTATCGATAAAATTAACTTTAAAAAACAAAATAGTGGCCAGGGATTTAGCTCAGTAGGGTAAGCGCCTGCCTGGCAAGTGTGAGGTCATGAGTTCTATCCCTGGTACAAAAAAAAAGTTCACATTAATTTTAAAAGTTCACATTATTTTAACTTTATACAAAAACTTTGTATTAGTTTAACTCCGTTTTCGTACCCACCATTCTCAGTGCTATTATTGCTTTATATAGTTATCTTTTAAATTATAAATAAAAATGTTAAAAATAAAAATGCTTCTATTGTCTGTTATTTACTTATTTAGTTACATTTATTGATGTTCTTCATCTCTTTCTTTGGACTCAAATTGCTATTTAGTGTCTTTTTGCTTCAGCTTGAAGGATTGCCTTCAGTATTTTTTGTTTTTATAGTGTTTCATGTGACAGTTTATTTTTTAATCTGGGAATAGCTTAGTTCTTAATTTTTGAAGGATAATTCTGACAAATAGAGAATTTCTTATTAACACTTCCCTTCAGCATGGTGTTTGTATTCTCATTGCCTTCTGATCTCCAGGATTCATAATGAGAAATTAGTTATTAATATCATTGAGGCACACTTATATCTGATGAGTTGCTTTTCTGTCACTGCTTTGAAGATTCTTTTTCAGTCTTTGGATTTTAAGTTTGATTATGACATAGTGTAGTGAATCTCCTTGAGTTTATCATACTTGGAGTTCATTGGGCTCATAGGATGAAAGGCATGTTAGTCTTTTTGTTTCACAAACTAGATCTCAATTGACCTATGTTTAACTTTTCTGATTCTTTTATGCTTTCTTTTATCTGTGATTGAACCCTTCCATCAAAGGAGAGTGCGTAATCCATAACTGATGGGGAATAGCTGGGAAATTTTCGGAGAAAGCAACTTAGTTTCAGCTAAATTTGTCTAATAGATGTTGACAGAGAGGTAGTGATATTTCATAAAATAGAAAATGTACTTAATAAACCAGTTTGTAATAACTGAAGCTCGGGGAAGACAATGAAGAGTGAAAAGAGAGGGAGATCAGGGTTGAATAGGTCATGCAAAGGGTTGGGTTTAAATTCTGGAGGCTGTTTCTCTTTGGGGCATTTTTTAGACAGGAAACAACAGGGGTAGAAAAGTGGTGAATATAGTAGTTAAGATGTTGGACTCTAGAGCTCTGGGCTTGGATCTAGACTCAAATCCTGGCTCTGAAACGTAACTACCACTGGGTGTTGGAGAAGTTACTTAAACTCTAAATGTTAGCTTCCTCCTCTCTAAAACAGAGATATTATCTGTCTCATGGAGCTGTTCGCAGCCTTAAAATAAATTAGTTCATATTAAACACTCAGAGTTATGTCTTACCATACAGTATGTGCTTAGCAAATAGAAAATTTAAGCAATTTGTATGTTAAGATTGTATAGTATTTTAGAAAGGTAGTTTTGAAAACCCTATAGAGAAGGATGAGGAGAGGGAAGATAGCAGGCCAGGAGACCTTTAGACTGTAGGCACAGTTAAGGTGCAAGCCTAAGATGGCAATAAGCATTCACCTGATCGCTTGAAATTTTCTGGGATGGGATCTAACAGTTTAGGGTTCACCAAGCCTTCTGTGTCAATTATGTGCCCTTGAGTTAGCAAAACACACTGGTTAAGCTGAGAAGAAATGAAAAATTGAGTAAAACTATGTGGAAGGTTCTACATGGTCCACATACCAAACCACATGTTATCCCTGTTTTATAGATGAAGAAGCTAAAGCTTAGAGAAGCTTAAATCCTTTCTGAGCCACTTAGCTGGTAAGAAGTCACCGGAAGAGCGGGACCCACAGCCTGTGCTTTGAACTATTCTGTTCATCTCACAATTAGAAAGTGATCAAGAGAAAATGGCATTTCAGAGATCAGTGATAGAAATAGCAAAACTTACTGAACGATTAGCATGGATGTAGAGGGAGGTGTCATGTCAGTGTGGACTCTTCAGTCTGTGGATTTGGATGAATGCTGACATTATTATGCAGTTCAGGTGAATGAGTTAAGAAGTAAGTTTAAAGCAAATAATTTTTTTTTGGACAGTGAATTTGAAGTGCTATGGGAAAATAGAATGCAGAGATACCGTAGTCGATCACAAGGGCTGGAAATACAGATTTAGCACAGATTTAGTAGCCATAAGTATTCAGGTTTAATGAATATGTGGATGTGAGTGAAACTCCATGTATAGCAGGAGATGAGAAAGGGAAAGCCTGGGGAAGCAAGTACAGGGAAAAGCTCTGTGACGTAAACTGTAAAAGGACATTAAGCAGAGTTAGGTGAAGGAGAGAGGGAAGAGGGGACTGAGAAATCTAGGGAAAAATCAACTCAAAGGCAACATTAAAAATAAAAAAGGCTGGGCCAGCATTGGCCATTGCTAAGAATCTCACCCATACTACACAGCAGAGTGCCATTACTGTCCCTTTTCCTAGTATCCTGCGCACAGAATAAACAGAGGTACTTGACGCTAAAGACAAAAACCTCTCCCAGGTAGCAGAATGGTAGGAGAGGGTATTCTAGGCCTGATACGGTCATTAATAAAAGCTTATCAGGATGCTGACAGAATGCCACTGTGCATGCCCTATAAAATTTTAATTAGCGTGATTGGACTCCTTAGCATGCAGCTCAATGTTATAACTGTAATCTTGATGAACTGTGGCCAGTGTGGATTCAGGAAGGTCATCTGCACTAATAGAAGTCCAATTCATCACAGTTGCTGCACTTGTGGTTTTACATGGTTGATGCCTTTAAGCGTGTTTAGGGTTCATACTGCCTTTTGTTTTCGCTCCTTAAATCTAATATCAGAAACATCACATATGCAAAATAAAAATCCTAACTACTGTATACAGTCTGATGGTAGCACATACATGAAGGGCTGGTGTGAATGTGAAGACTGACGTACAAGGAAATTGCATTTCCGAGTGCTCATTGTGGCCAAAATTTTACATCAGTTGTTGCATTTTACCCACTCAAGCACTCTCCAAGGTAATTATGGGAAAGAGTCAGATATAGTGAAAAAACGAGGAAGTTAAATTTAACAGGGCTAATCATTGCCAAGGTCATACAACTAGTAAAGTGTGGAGCTAAGATGTGAAATCCTTGCTCATTTCACTTCAAAGCTCATATTATTACTCATATTATTTCCACTAATGATGCCAGAATGGAATCCTATTAACTCAGAATGAACACTTTATAAGGATATCTTAAATTTTAATAAATAAGCAAGCTGAAAGCACTTTAAACTTTGAGAAGAAGAAAGCTTGATGCAGGCAGGATGTTGTTCTACTATGAATAGCAGAAGTACTGTCAGAAAATTTTAAAGAGACTTCAAGAAAATGTGTAAAACCACGTTCCCAGGATGGAAGTGTGGTTTAATGGTATGGTACTTGCATAGCACACACAAGTTCCTGGGTTCAGCTGTCAGCAGTGAAGAGGGAAAAAGGATGTTCTCATTAGCAGCACCACCAGAAAGAAAATCTTACTCGAATCATATTTTCTTGACTGTTCTGTTTAGCACTACCTCTAGAAACTCATTTTTATAAACACTATGTTGTGGAAATTATTTTTGCTGTCTACTAATACTATAAATATACACACCCCATAGAATCTCTTCTTTCCTTGCTATTTTCCTGCTAGAATATAATAAAGCAGTAATGACAGGAGGAAAAAAAAAGAGCAAGCCTTTAATTTCTCTACGTTGGTGGCTGTTTTATAAAATGATACGGCTTCATGATATTTTGATGCTGACCCCACCTTATGACCTACTTGAGGTTCTGGGCAATCAGAGAGGAAAGACTGAAACCAGACTGGCCTGTGGATCTTATACCTGCCATGGGAGCAGACTGTAAGCTATTTCGTGCTTATTTCAGACAAAATCCTACAGACTATATCCTTTCCAATTTACAGTAACCTCTCCTCATTATTCCCCGATCAGAAACTACCATGGTCTGAACATGTATCTTCAGAATTCTATGCTGAAACTTAGTCACCAGTATAATAGTACTAAATGGCAGTTAAGAAGTGATACAAAATTAGTGACCTTATAAAAGAGGTCAAAGAAAGTGCCTCATGCCTTTTGCCCCTCCATCTCTCTCTCTCTCTCTCTTTTTAAGGATACAGCATCAATACCAACTTCCCTTTCTGATTCTTCCATCTTATCTACCATATGAGGTGCCATAAAAAGCCCCACCCAGAATTATGGAAAATAAATTTCCGTTCTTTATAAGTGACTCAGTCTCAGGTATTTTGTTATACTAGTGCAAATGAACTAAGACAATAACCTCCTCCTGTCACCATAACAGGGGCACCTCAGTTCACACACTTAATTCTTTCCAAAGTTATGGTGGCAAAATGAATTGGACAAGAACTGAACAAAATTTAATGGCTGAGTTCAGTGTTGACCTTATGGGGAAATTTTATTTGGTTCCCCAATTCTGTTTGCAGCCAGAATCATGGAAAAAATCAAGTTTGGGAACTAAGGTACCACTGTATATTGACATTTATTATCTAAGCTATTCAAAAGTGGGAATTTGGGTATTTTGTCCAATAGAGGACCATCAGTTAGAGACAGACTTCTAGATGGACCCAAGCTCCCAATATTTTTGCTTCCTAGATATGTTTTCCAAAGCCATATGTATCCATCTGCATATATAGCATTAACATACCAGTATCTCAGGTTATGTGAAAGAGAGAAGGTCTGTAATGTACGTAACTATATTCTAATCACAACAGAGATTACAGAAACAATCTCCCTTGAGCAAAGTTCTTCTTGTGATGGGTTTTTTTTTTTTTGTACACTAGCAGACCTTAGAAAAGGGATGGAACATCAGAGAAAACTTCTGTATAATAAGGAGAAAGAAATTTTAGGTGAGTAGGCTTGATCTCTGACCCTACCTTCCTGAAAAGGGACCCAAAATGGCTCACCACACTTCTGCTTTAATACCTTTAGAATGGCTATAGATGACCAGAAAATTCCCATCCAGCAAAAATTTAGATAGGTCCAGTTATTTGAGAAGTACCGTTTGGAAGATGTCCTAAGAGAAGAGAACTGGGGTGCAGCTGAGACATAAGGTTCAGGAAGAACCACAGGTATACGCCAGCAACAGAGGTGGCCTTGTGAATTCCAGGGACTTAAAAAGAAAACAATCAGGAATAAATAACCATTGGCTAATTCCTGTGCATCTGAATATATATTACTGTATTAAAATAGAGAATTGGTTTTTTGCCTGAAGGCATGTAGCTAGAATTGTAACTTCTCTTTGTACTGATATAGAAATACTTGCTGAAAGAATGAATAAAAAAAGAATGAATAAAAAGGAGATGCAAGATTAAAATGACATAAATGAGATAGTGCAAGGCTAACACTTGCCCCATGTCAAAATGATTGGTTTTATTTCCCAGCTAAATAGTATCAGATTGTGTATGTTCATAAATGACAATCTTTGCCAGGAAAACCAGTTAAAATGACTTTATAGGTTCCAAGTTCTTAGTTACTAGACATTCTTAATAGATGATTTTGCTATCTTTAAACATTCTTGAAGTTTGAACAAATTATGTCTTTTTTTCAGTACTTGTCAGCTTATGGTCAAACATATTCAGAAAGGGTCATTGTTAGTTCAGCCTCTGCTCTCAGCATTTCTTGATTGTCTCCAGTTAGCTTGTATGTGTGATATCTTCTTTTATTTTCATTACCTAAAACCATAGACATGAAGAAGAAATAATAGACCAACCATTCCAAATCAAGCTATGAAAAAGCTTTCTAACAAAAAGAGCATTAGAATCTGCTTTGACCTATTCTACCTTAAATTTAAAAATCACTCTGGGGACAACATTAATTATTCAAGCTGATATGTGAGAATAGATTTTTCCTGGTTATCTTCATATGATAGATTTTATTGCCTCGATATATCTTTACAAATATTTTGTTCACATCATGTTCATATCATGAAGAAATGGCTTATTACTAGTGTACATATGGAATGGTAAATAGGGGAATCCCAGAGCCTAAAGAAAAACTAAGGTGTCTGAATGTTAGTTGCATGAGTCTTGGAGCCAGAGTGACTGGGTTCAAATCCCATCTTCTCTCCTTGCTACCTGTATGGCCTTGGGTAAATTATTTACTCTGTGTCCCAGTTCCTCCACCTCTGATACAGGGAGTATATTACTTAGAGTTGATGTAAGGATTTCATAAATATGTGTAAAACAATTAGAACACTGCTAAGTACGGAGTACATACTTGGTAAATGTGAGCTGTTATTAATCTTCATTAATTGGTACAGTTTACATTTATATTTGCAGTGTTTGGTTCTCAAGCCAGATAACATTCAAGATGTTGCAAAGATGCAGAGGAGTTTTTGTTGAAGAGTGATTCTTCATTGTTAGGGCATTTCCCTTGCTTCCCTGCCCCGCCTCTCTCCCATCCCACCAGTGCTAGGGATGGAATGGACCCACTTGGATTTAATGCTACAAATTCAAGGACACTTTCAGAGCAGAGATCCATGATTTTGAGCAGTTCCCACTAGAGCTAAAATGATATGTGACGAGTAGATTTGCTCTGCCAAGAACAAAACATGAAATTTCACCTGGCTTGTATTTCTTTATCTGATAAGTGTTATTTCTCGAGGAAGCCCCACATTTTTTGACTCCTAAAAGGCCAATCTTCAAAGCAAAACTCCTTCTTAAAAATCTTCATTAGCCAAGGTTGTTGTTATCTGCATGTATGGTAACTATGGTTTAAAAGATATGTCCACAAATTCTTTGATACTTTCCCCTGCAAGAGATGTCAAGAGGTGGAACTTCATTCCTGTGCTTATGAGGATGGGCTTGTAGTGAAAGATACAAAAGAAGTGATGGGATGATATTCTGATCCTAGGTTGTGAAAAGGCGATGGTTCCTTAACTGAATGTACTTTATTGTTCCTTGTCTCTGAAATCATTTGCTGTGGAGAATTCAGCTGCTATATAATGAGAACACTGGGGCAGCCAGTGAAGAGACGCAGTCTCAAAGGTCATAGGCCTGCCGCAAGCTACACAATGAACCTCAAGATCACCTTCCTAGTAACTTTGAGATGACTGACAGCAACCTGGCGGGAGAACCTGAGGTGCAACCGCCTAGCTAAGCTGCTCCAGATTCTTGACCCTTAGAAATTGTGGGAGATAACTGTTTTGTTCTAAGCTGTAATTATGATGGTTGACTCTATCTTGTGTCCATTTCTGCAGCAAGACAAAGTCACAATACCTCATACATATTTACAGTAGAGGGCTGCTTCTAGACTGTGTACAGTAAGTGAAATAAGTCAAAGTGGAGTCATCCTGATGTCATTTTCGTTCTTTGTTGACAGCACATATCCTTGGTATATATTATCTTTTAGATTCCCTTCTCTAGTAATGGTTTGAAAGTTGTGTGACAATTCTTCCATTTTCTTCAGTGGTTCTTTCTCTGAAGAAAGTAAAGACTCTTGTGAAAAAATAATTCAGGTTTTCTGCCCTGTCAGAAAGTAGGAGGAGTGAATAGAGACGCAATAAGAAAGAGGCATGCTTTTTATCTGAAGCTGTTCTAGAACTTCCAAGTTTTAGTTTGCCTTGGAATTTGATCAAACTCATACCTCATCATATTTTAAATTATGAAAAATAACTTCTACTAGCTGGCAAATATAGAGGGAAAGCATTGAATGAACCTGCTGATCATGCTGGAGTCTAAATCAGTTAAGCTTCTTCAGTATAAATGCTGCAGTCCGATTCTGCAAGCCCTTGAGTCTTTCAGAGCTGACTTCCCAAGGCGATTCTGGATCTCAGGTAACACTTGTCCCCTTTGGACCTGGGTATACATCTGTCAAGTGTGCTCTAAGGCCACAGTTCATGATCATAGTTTGAAAAGTATTAGCTGACAAATTGTTAGTGCTTTCTTTTATAATAAAATACTTTCTTTTATATCTAGATAACCCTTTGCTTTCCTCTTTGCATTGATATATTCCTTTCAGGAAGTGACACTTCAGTGTTTTTATTAATATTTAAATGTGATACGTAGTTTGATAATTGTTTCTAAATTATGACCTTGGAGATTTAATTCCTAAGTAGTGCTAGGGTACGCCATCATCTTTCCTAAAGCTTCTCAGCTGGATGCCATTCAGCCGTTGTTCCAGGACTGATATAACATATGTTCTTAATTTAATATCCTTTCAGCTGGGAATTTTCCATTGCATTTTAGTTTTAAATTTGCAAGCAAGAGCAACATACTTCCTGACTCTCCATGAGGTTAAACATGTGAATTGAAAATAGATTTTACTGTGTGAAAATTAAGTATGATAATTTACTTTCAACAGTACTGTAATTGGGCACTATAGCATATGGTCAAAATCTTCACTGTTAATTAAGCAATCACAGAAAAATCCCATGTGAATGATTTATGAACATTTAAAAAGTCAGATTAAGTGTTTGCTCCCTTTTCACATATTCTAAACAGTTTTCTTAAATAGTGTGTATATCATACCTCCATTAATATTGCAACTTGGTAATGTGTAAGAGCTTTGACATTTTTTAATGTCAGCTATTTCCATATTGAGATTTCACATATGCTTAGATTCATGTTAAATCAGATGTCCTAGTCATCATCATTGTAAACAATTATAAAAGTCTTGCTCAAAATTGAAGAGAAAAAATAATTTCCTCATTTGTTTATTTGCTCAGCTTCCCACAGCACGTCTATACACATACTTATGCCCACACAACCCAGCCTCTCTCACCCACTTCGTGTGGCTAACCCATAGTCATCAGTCCAAACTCAGCTCACAAACTCCTCATGACCTTGCCAGCTAGTTTCTGTGCTTGCCCCTATTTACTTAAACCATAATAGAATTATTGGTATCTACCCTCAACCCCAGTTAAACGGTTATCTCTTCACCTGAAGTCAGTGTCTTTTTCTTCTGAGTCCCCGGCACATGCCACATTGCCTAGCGCAGCAGAAAGCGCTTGTTTAAAGGCTCGCTGCATGAATGAGTAACTTCAGCCTCCAGGCTAGCGAGCAGATGAGTTCAGAGGCCATACAAACATCATTCATAAGCTCAGCAAGAATCTTGCTGCAGTTTGAGCTGTAGAAGCCCAGCAAATCAGGACAATGCCACCCTGGGGTTTATAACTTCTTCAGAAGCTATGCAAGGACAGGCTAACTCCAGAAACCACATAATGAGGTGTCCTCCCTCCTCATACTCTCTCCTGTCTAACAATTTTATCTGTCTGTGGGTCTAGACCAATGCTGAGGAAGGGAAGTCTCCGAAAACATTCTTATTCAAGGCATCTAAAAAGCAAAATAGACATATTTTCCCCACGCAAAGTTCAGTTACATGAATCATGTTTAATGCTTAAAAGCACTATTTTTTATTCAAGTCAGATGTTGACTACAGTTGCTTGGAAAATGCACTGATAGCAAGTGAAAGCAAACCAAAAAAAAAAAACAAAAGCTGCCTTCAGAAAACAGTTCAACACAGAGTGGATCCAGATGAGCAATAAAAGTTGTAGGAAGCTTCATTTTTCAGTTGTCAAGCAGAAAAGAAGCTTTCCAAGTATCCTGAAACAAAGTTCAGATAATTGGAGGTTGTACTCTGTGAAGTGCTCTTTTCAGTTCGAAAGATGCCTCTTGCAGTCTGTATGCAAAGCAGCTGAGGCCAAGAGGAGATTCAGACTACTTGGAGCAGTCTTCCATATGTAACCACAGAGTCTCCCTGTTCTCAGCTGACCTGGCTGACTCCTTTATCAGCTGTGTTCATACACCCATATTCCTGTAGCTGTAAGAGTCTATTTAAAGTGTTGGGACTACAAAGGCTTTCTCTCTACACTTGGAAAATAGAAACCCTTACATTTTGTTTAGCAGAGGCTCAGTTTAGCAATCTGGAACATATTCTATGTCTGGGGAGATGCCCAGAGTACTGGAGTGAGCGGCTGAAATCTGTCACCAATCCTGATGTCTTAGCCTGTGAGCTTGTTGCCTCATTTGATAAATGAAAATCACTAATGTTACTCAGGGTCAGGGGAAGAAGTATTTGATATCACTTTGGAAATTCTGAAGACTCATGTTATGATTTGTACCTAAATGTTCCCCAAAGCCTCATGCAGTCATGGTGGGCAGGCTTTTCGGAGATGACTGAATCTAGAATTTGTAGTTGATTCATGGTCCAATGCTGGGATCAGGGATGTGAGTGCTACACCCACCCTAGGGCAAGTAGCCTTCATACAGTATAAGGAACAAAAAGAGGCTTGTCCCTCTTCTCTCTTGTTTTTGCTGTCTTTTGCCACCCTGAATTGTTGCCCACCTGCCTTGGAGCCAGCCAATTATGAACTGAAACTTTTACAAACTGAGCTAAATAAACCTTTTCTTCTTTGAGTGTCAGGTATTTTGTATCAGCAATGAGAAAAGTAACTAAGACAACTCTGCAGTCCTGTCTCCAGTACACTAGGAATATTGCACACTAAGCATCCTAAGAACCTCTCCCACAATGACGGTCTCATGGACCTGGAGAGACATGTGTCTGTTGATGTGTTTCCAAGCTAAGTAGCAACCCTCCCTCACCTTTTGGGCTTTATATTCTTGTACCATATCTACCTCCAAAGAAGTCACCTATTTATCTTCCAGCCTAGCTATGAATTCAAAAATTTGAACCCGTTACCTTCACACTGAGCTACATTGTCGGTCTCTTTTTGTTTTTTTGTTTTTGTTTTTTATTTTGAGACAGGATCTTGGCAAATTTCCCAGACTAGGTTTGAATTTGAGATTCTCCTGACTCAGCCTTTTAGAGTGCTGGGATTATAGGCATGTACCCCACACACAGCTCAAAAACAACTTAAAAAATATTGCATACAATGTTTGTATTGTACTTTAGAAAGATTTCTTTGAACATCTAGTTTGTTATTCTCTATTACTTTTTAGTTGAATCAAGTAAACTCTAAAAAACCTTAAACAAAACTATTTGCTACCAAACCTTACTGTCTCTTCTCTACACTCCTAATAAAGTTCTATACATAGGAGAAATTTTTAAAAGCCTGGTTTTCGTGTATCAGATGTGGGTTCAAGCTCCAGCTTTGCTCAGAAGCTGTGTGATATTAGTGAGCTTCTTCTTCCTGTCTTTAGAATGGGGTAAGGGTAATGAAAATGGCTGAATGTACCTTGCAGAATATTGTAAAACTAAATGAAATCAGGTACATACGTGTGTGCAGTAGTGGAGTCTTACCTATTGTAGCTGTTTAGTTAATATCATTTTCAGTTGTTACCTGACATCCCGTTTGAGATTCCAGTGTGTAACTCTTTATCCCAAACACCACTGCCCCCTTCTCTCATGCGTCCAATCTCCTATAACATGAGAACCATGGCATCTGCTGCCTTTAGGCCTGGCTTGCCATGGCCACGGCTCCCTGTGCATTGTGTCCTTCATAATTAGCCTAGTCCATTTCCCAGCACTTTGTCCTTGTCCCCTATGGCCTCCTGGTCGCTTCCTGGTCAGCAGCATCTATCTGGGGGTGTGGTGCTATCATACAAGAGTGTCCTCAGCAAACTAGAGCCTGCTGAGTCTTCCAGCATGAGTCTGGAGGCTGCTCTGCCCTGCTTCTTTCCCTGGAACAGATAATTCGTAGGCAGGAAGCTTTATCAATATCTCATTTGTGTAACTGTAGCCGCAAGTACTGACATATGGCAGGTTAGTCCATTGAGGAAAACTGACCAACTAAACAAAAACTCCAGTTCACTCATTGAACGTGATGGTCAAGAGCCCTCAGCAGGAAGGGAAAAATGTCTAAACCCAGGGGACATGGAAGTTAAAAGCTTGGTAAAAGTCAAGTTGTTTCTGTAAATGACTAACCTAGGTAGATCATTTGGAAATATTTGGAAAAAATTTTCAAAAACTTAAATCAACTTTAATAACCAATGTTTTATACTTACACACATAAATAGTAAAGTAAATGCAATTAGAGTGATCTGTATATAGTTTTTGTTAGTAACAATGTTAAGAGTTTTACAGTTTTTATAAACAGCTTTTGATCATTTGTCACAACATATTTTGAGCAGTTTCTCGTGATAATATGTGATTTTCAGAAACTGTCTTGTCCTTATACTTTGTTATTTTGATATTGTATAATGCATTTTGTCATCCTATATCTACTCATTTTAGCTATTTTCATTGCTTTCCTATTTTAAATAATTCCATGAGGTCAATCCTTACACAGTAATCTTAGTTCACAAATGCTTCCATTTGCATACAATTCTGTTCACAGACAAAAGCATTTCACAATATTTTACTTCTGTTCACAACTCCACTTTGTGTGACAAGCATAAATGCAGCCATCTTCCCCAAAATCATAAAACAGTAAGTTTGTAAATGGAGGTACCACTGTATCTGAAACTCTACTTACATCTGTGATTATTTCCTTAGGATAAAATTCAAAAGGTTAAAGATATAAGGTAAGAGTGTTTACCTAACAAGTGTGAAGGCTTGGGTTTGGTCCCCAGCACCAAAAGCAAGTTTTTTTTTCAAGAGTTGGTTTTATTGGTTCAAAGAATATAAACAAGTATATGTTCTATTCTTTGAAAATGAAACAAAGACATTTGCTTTAAAAAGCTGCTTCATTCATGCAGTATTATTCTACAGATTCTTTCTTTACTTCATTCTTTGTGCCAAGAGCCATGTTAAGCTACGTGAGCTCCATATCCATTGCTCCATCAAGGGAGAATTAAGGTCTCATTGGCCTTCCACTGCCCTCCCTGCAGTTGAGCCAAGCCCGCCTCCCTGCCATCACTCCACTGTACACCCAGAAGTTCACAGCATTTACTGAGCTGGGGAAGTGCCCGTCTGGTTTTATTTTGGCACTGGGCAGTAAGCACCATAGGGGTAAGGCCTGTACTGCCCAGCCCCAAGGCTGGTCAGTGTCCATACTGAGAACTGAGTGAAGGGACATAGAACAAACCGTCCAGTCAGTGCTCCAGCCCCATGTTGTTCTTAGACATAGGAGAGGGAGTGTGAGAGTTAAAGAAAAGGAAGAGGACTGTCTTCATGAAGTAACAGGGTTGTGTTTTCTCAGTAACAATACACTGATATGATGTCATGTTTTGGTCTATATTCAGATAGGCCACGTGGAATTTAGTACAGGATTTCATTGGGTCATTAGGGCAGCAGCCTCCCTGGAGACAGCTTTCAATTGCTTTTGTAGTTCACAGAGCCTAAAACAACCTGGATAATCAATATTTATTAGATTAAGTTGACATAAATCTGATTGGAGTTTACTTATCTTAAATGTACATAGTGGTGCAATCTTTATTTTGTTCCTTTAAATGGTGGTGTAAGTGTTTCTTTTCTGTTGAGAAAGAAAAAGTCATCTGGAAATAATTTGTTAACCATATAATCTGCCAAAGGCATGCTTCACAAAGACACACTCAGCGTGGAAAGTATTCTGCCTTCCAGCTAGAATTCTTCAGCAGTGGGTCTGTGCTAACTAACTCATGGCCAGCGAAGCCACATTTGGTTGTCTAACACTGTTGTTACTTGCTTCAGCATTTTAAAAATTGATTCTCATAATTTCTAGACCAAAAAATTAATACATGTAATATACAGTAGACAGGCAAACATTACATGTTTTACAGTTAATGACATTAGACATATGCAGAAATGTAATATTGATTTATCTCTCTAGAGCTGAACATAATTTAGCATTTCAGTTTATATTAGAGTTGATGCTGAAATTTTGTTCCATTAACTTCAAAGTATGTTCCATAACCTCATGGTTTTATTGGATTCTTTGTGCAATTATTATCAGAACGAGTTCATACTTTGTTGCCCCTTTCCCCAGAGGTGATGTGTCAGGGTGTTGTTTCTGTCCTGGCAGCAGTTGGTATAACCCAGGTCTGCATCACTTGTGGGTGAAAGGTTCACACATTCCAGCTCTGAAGCTCCCAAGTTGAGATTTCTCCCTGCAAGGGAGCCCAGCAGTTCCTGGCAACTCTCCCAGCTTCTGTCTGGACTGTCCAAGCCAGCCTCTCAGTCAGCTGTTGCCTTTCCATGCTGGAGCAGGTTTATGATGTCTTGGGCTGTTTCCTAAGAAGCAACATCTAATCTTTTGTGCTTTGTGCTGTATGATTCTGGAGATCCACACATCTAAGATTCCCTCTTGTTTTCATCTTGGCTCTCCTCTATTTCCCCCTGTCTACCACTCTCCTTGTCTGGCCAGCCTAACTGGTCAGAGAGAGCAAGAGGAACAAACTCACAGACAGAAAAACTTGACATGTGTTTCATTTTCATATGCCTCTGTACTAAATAGTACAGAACATTGACCAATGAATGCCCAGAAAGATTTTTCTCTTGAGAATATTGTCTCTTTGTGAGTTTACACAGTCTCCTTGAAATTGCAAAGCTAAGCATAACTATTTCTTTTTCTGCAGTTGTAATTGTTCCTGGGACAATGAGTCTTTCAGGTGAAATAGAGGAGTGTAGTATAAATATAAAGGAGCAAGAACTTCAATTTATGTATCTACATATCACCCTACCAACACGTACGTAATATAAATAGAATTATAGCTGTATGTCCACTTAAGTAAAGGTAACTAAATAATCTCAAAAGGTTGGGTTTTTTTTTAAATTGAAACTATGGAAGAGAGCTGATGCTAAGAGGAAAAAGGGGCAATGAAAGTATATTTTTCTGTGAAGAACCACATGAATCATACTGTGTCTCTTTGTTTTCAGCCTTTTATCCCCTTCCTCTCTCTCTTTCTTACTTGCTTTTATTAAAAGACAAATGCCCTCTTTAATAAAACTCAGTTCTGGAATTTCCTTGTGACCTTCCACTCTCAGCATTCATAAAGAAGGTAAGGCAGTGTTTGTGATTTGCTAGGAATCCAAAAGAGAAGTGAGACATTATCCTAAAGAATCTTCAAATAATATTAAGATGTGAAAAAATATAGCCAGTGCTTCTCTGGCCCATGTAGGAAGAATCAAAGCAACCATGAAATTAATTTTATTTACCATTAAGAGATATCTGGCTTGGAGTTCAGGCTATGACTATATAATTATAAGTTAATTTCAATAGCATGCTCTAATCTGAGGTCAGTGCTGGCAGTACTTATGAGAAGTGTGTTAATGAGTATTACAGAAGCTTTTCTGCTTGCCTCTACCTCCAAATAATCATGTCCAGGACATAGGTAAGAGCATCTGCAACAAGGAGACCTGCCATGGTCTTTAAGACTTTGCAGTCCATGCTATCACTTTAAAAGAAAGCAGCTCTTTTTAACAAGTCCATACTTGAAGAGTATGAAACACCTTGAAAAGGCAGGACCAGTGCCTGCAAGCTGTGGCCAGCTGTGAATTAAAATGTAACACAAAGCACAACTCAGTTCTTCGGTAGTGTTCATGAGAATCGGATGACACATGCTTATGTACTTTAAGTCTGGTGAAGGGTAAAAATTAAATGAATACACCATCAGATTTTGAAGCGTTGAATCGTGACTCCCCCTTCCCCACTGAAATTTTTTTCTTTCAAATTTAGAATAGCACACCTCATTTGTGGAAAATATCTTTCTGGCTTTCATATGCTAGTTCTTACCTCTTTAGTCATCTTATTGATGACTAGGTTTGCTGGGAAAGAACACAAGTGTACCCAAACCTAGAATTAAATTATTTAGCACGAGTTTAAATAACAGAATTTGTCATCAAGCTGACAGCCTCACATTCAGCCAGTGTCAAACTCAATAGGTGACATTTTTACTTGTGCAAAAATCTCAGCCAGAAAAGAAAATCCTTGTTTGTAATAGCCCTGTTTCTTGCAAAGTGTTTCTCCCACTCTGCTGTTTAGCGCGGGCTGAAGAGAAGCAATGGCAACTTTGGTTGCAAAGGAAGACCAGGGATGTGCCCTCAGGCACCCTCTGCAGTTCGTGCCAAGGCCAGGGCTCAAGTGAGCCTTTCTGCTGGTGTGAGTGTGTCCCAACACTGGCTATGGAAGCCCACAGTGATAGTTTGCCATCCTGGTACATCAGGCCTTGATAGAAGACCTTAGTGAGTTCTTAGTAATAAATACATCCTTTGACCTCAGATATGTTGTTACTGTTTCATTTGAGTATTATGGCTGCTAACAGTCTCTGTGTGAAATAGAGCCCTCTATTAAGCTGTTCTGCTAACATTTCTCACTGACTAACCGTGTCCTGTGGCATTTTTCTTCCTGGGTTATTGAGGGCAGGGTACAGATTGCAGGCAGTGTTGTCCATCTTGTTGGGCATGTTTGGACTGCACAGACATAGGAGGCACCCTTTATACTGTGGTCATTGTCAGTTTGCACTGTGGCTATTTCATGGAGATGGTGTAAAGTGTCTGAAGAAAGATACCAGTTTTTCTGATTGGCACAAAACATTAAATACTAGCTAAACTGTTAGGTACTGACCTGTCTGAAGATTGAAAGCAACAGTCTGGCAACAGACTGGGTGAGGTCTGCCTCTCATTAGCTTAATCTCAGTTTCATCACCCGGAAAATGGGGATAATGGAGTATTTGTAGGCTGTTAGGACTAAAGAAATTACATATTCCAAGAACTGAATGTCTAGTTTGACACACAGTTAATGTTCAGTATCTGGCAGCTCTCAACCACTTGGGCCACACATCCTTCTATCTAGATAGTTCTCCTTCCAATCCGTTTCCATCAAGACTCAACATAAACAGATGCTTAACGTAAGTCTTTTTGCAGTGGAGATACTGGTTTGTAGTTTACCAGCCTCATCCCCAGAGACAGACTGATGGGTCAAGGGATTGTCTTTGACTGAGGCACATGCATTAGCCTGCCCCCAAAAGGGCCTGTCCCCAGCAATGTTCCAGGAAAGGTGTGCAAGGACTCAGAATAAAGAGAGGCAAGGAGTAAAGAAGGAAAGATCAGATATTACTGTTTCATATTCCAGACCGCCCTGACAAGTCTGTGCCATAGTATTACCTATTAGAAGAAACACTGATGAAGAGTTCTAGGCAGGTCAGTTGACTTCTGGCGGACAGGAAGATTACGCAGATGGGGGTGGCAGACTTCTCTGAGAGCCACCTGGCGCTTAGTCTATGTTTCAGGACAGAACTGATCACAGAGTTAGCTGTGGCTTGGGCTGGAATCTTTTGCGGACAGTGATCTTACCATTCCCATGTGACACTTTCCTTAGTGACTGGTTTCACATGTTCTCTCCAATACGGTGCACAACAATATGATTTCTGTCATGTATCAGGCCTTGATGCATCTAGGTCCTGAAACTGTGTTATTGAACTAGCATTCATTGTCAAAACTTTAGTAGATAAACCTGTTTTATTCTTCCTGATCCTATAAATGTGTTGATTCTCCTATGCTGTGCGTAATGAATGACTCTTCGACTATTGTAGCCTTCACTGAAATCCTTGAAGTGTGTGTGTCTGTGTGTGCCTCTGTATGCCTCTGTATATGTGTCTGTGTGTGCCTCTGTGTGTGTGTGTCTGTGTGTGCCTCTGTATGTGTGTCTGTGTGTGTGTCTGCGTGTGCCTCTGTGTGTGTGCCTGTGTGTGTGTGTCTGTGTGCCTTTGTATGTGCTTCTGTGTGTGCCTCTGTGTGTGCCTCTGTGTGTGCCTCTGTATGTGTGTCTGTATGTGTGTCTGTGTGTGCCTCTGTATGTGTGTCTGTGTGTGTCTGTGTGTGTCTGTATGTGCCTCTGTGTGTGCGTCTGTATGTGTGTCTGTGTGTGCCTCTGTATGTGTGTCTGTGTGTGTATGTGTGTCCGTGTGTGTGTGTCTGCGCACGCCGTGCTTGTACACTTGCATCTTTCTCTCATTTCTCCTCCTCCTCCTTTTTGCCCCTTACCACCCCTTCCCCACTCTCCTGAATTTCTTTCTCTTTCCAAAAAAATAAAATAGCAATTTTCCTTATTCTCATACAAGAAATTTAATGTCTCAGAAGGGACTCCCTCTTACTGTGAGCAGTCTGGCATTGTATGGGTGAGTGCCCAAATACACTTTTAAGCAAGGATTATGAAGCATGCTACTTGTGTGCAGTTTTCTCCACTGTATCTAGCCTTTTACCCCAACTACAACAAAAAAGTGACACTGTTCACTTAAGAAAACGTGGTAAGGAAAACAAGGATTCTCAGGACTTGATTTTTAAATTATCGTTGTGTGCCTAAAGGAGGGGCAGAGGTGGTGGAGTGGACGCAAGGAAGTCAGGTGTTGGGTGAGGGCTGACACCTGGGGAGTGTTCGTGCTGAGAAGAGTCAGGGGTGCCACTCAGAGATGTGGCAGGCAGACAAGAGGACCCAAGGGCGGCTGGGCTCACCTGTCCGTCTCTGTGACACTGAGGTAGTCACTGATGGTTGAGTCTGACTGTGACTCTGAACTACTGAAAGTGCTAGTGTCATCACTGTCACTTCTGTCCCTCTGGGCCTTTTTCTGTCTGTCCCATATTATTCTCGGTAGCCAAAACGGTTCATTCTGTTTTTCTGTTTTATATCCTGTGTATGCTTTGTGCAATGACTATTTTTGTGAAGCATTGTAAGTACAAAGTGATTTTAAATACCATCTGTTTTGGACTAGGGGTGTAGTTGTGTGGTGGGGTGCTGGCTGGACATGTGAGAGGCCCTGGTTTCAGTCCTAGATCAGTAAAAATAAAATCATCTTAATACAGACAAATACAGAAGCAAACATAACGGCCCCAGATCTCATTTAGATAACTCCATCAATGTTTTTGAAAATAAAAGCACATATATTTATATAATTAGAATGTGTGGGATACCAACGTACAAGTTAAAAAGTAACCCCACCTTTCTTTAACCCTTAGCCCCTCACCTAATGGTCTGTACCTTGTACAGAAAACACTGTTCTGTGAATGCAGCAGTGAATATGGACTGTTCTGGCCCTGAAAGAAACTTTCCATCTGGTGGGTCAGAGAATCATAAACCACACATGTAAATGAAATTATGCGTGTTGTTTAATCATCTGGCAGCTACGCAGCCAAGGTGTGACGAAGACACCTGCCTCAGCTGTAACCCACAGCTCCCTGGTGCCCTGGCACCCCTCCCATCACGTGACTGCCGCCCGACCTTAAACATGCAAGACCTCTGCAGCCAGTGTGTGTATTCAGAGGGTGGCTGTGATAATCCCTCCTGTTCCGACGAGTTTTGAAAGTTGAACGATGAAGAGTAAATTCTGTAACTTACATGGCAGACTCACTGTCATCACTGCTGTCATCCACAGATGTGTCCTGCGGAGTCATTTTTAGACAGCTCTGCCAGCCCCAGTTTGCCCCCACAGTTACCTTTTGTTGCGCTTGCACTGGTTTATAACATGAAACTTGCCACAATGTAAAAATCCAGAGAGTTTATAGAAAAATGGCTTCATTTTGAACACTGCTCGCACCGGACCAGGATTTCCGTTGTTATTGCTGAGGAGCTGCTGCCCCCCCATTCTGCCGTAGGCCCCACCACTCCCGCTAACACTGAAACCTGACAGTAGTTGTCACCGCCATGCCTCTCGTTTAGATTAGAAAAACGTTCCTATCAAAAGCAGTGGGTCAATGAAATCGGCATCGTGAAATGAATTGTAATTCACAATAGAAACAATGAGATTTGTGTTCTTGAGAGCAGCATGTCATAGGTTGTAGGTCTGTCAAGCAGCACGTGCGCACGGCACCACGGCACCACGGCACACGGAAGCGCTTGCTGGTGAGCCCCCTGCAGGACTGCGGCCGCGAATCAACGAGGCTGTTACGGGAACAGCACAGGAAATCCCAATCCAAAACTTCCCGACAGAAGAGACATTTATTGTCTTACAGAACCGGACAGGGCGGCTCCAGGCTGACCCCGCAGCTCAGCCTCTGATCCTCTGTGTCCCGCTGTCCCTTGCTCCCTGCTTGACTCGGAGCGCGTCCCTTAGTGGTTTCAAGATGCCCCACAGTGGGGGGAAGCACGTGGGCCAGTATCACCTAACAGCCCGTAAAGAAGCAATCATTTTGTTGTTGTTCTTTCTCTCTTAGTAAAAGAGAAAGCCTTTCCCGGAAGCCCCTGGTAGACATCCTCTTGAGTCCTTGTCCAGGGAGCACCCAGTTTCTCCCATCTAGTTACAAAGGTTTTATTCTGAAGCTTCCTCTTCCCCTTCGTTCCCCTCACTCGTTATGACCTGATTTTACAATCTATCCACTACCTTCTGTTTCTGTGTTTACACGTTAACTCAGATCCTCATTAATTCTATCTGTTCCAATGGCTTCTAGTTTCTGTGTCTTCTTACTGATAGAATGACGTTTCAAGACACAATCTCATTTTGGTATTATCCTGTTTAAAATCCTTCAGTGATTCTTAATCACAGATAGGATTAAACTTTTTTCTAGCTTCAGTAACCATTCCCGTACCCCTCTTTGGAAGGGGAAACAAAAACTACCATGACCGAGTAGTAGGGTGTAGAATTGAGCTGACTGAGGTGGGCGTGGAGAAGGGTCTCCTACTTCAGCCAGGTGCCTCCCTTTCCTTCCCTCACAGAGAGCCCAGAGCCTTTCCCTGAACTCCTGCAGTAGAGACAGAAGGACACGCCTGTTAGGCAGCTGGTGTGGCCCTCAGGAGTGTCGGCCAGGCTGGAGATGGACACCTAAAAGGTGCAGAAGCAGAAGTCAGGGACCTGCTCACCCAGAAGAAGACAGAGAGAGAAGGGCCCAGAGAAACGGCCCCAGACTGATGTCATGCCCACAAATCATGTGGCATCCTATGAATCAGTGTTTCTATTTTACCTTTCAAACTCCAGGAATATACCTCACTGGGAGAATGTATGCCCGGTTTGCATTGGACAAGTGCTTTTTCATCTTTATACCTCATATTACTTGAGAACAAAGTAAGGATGGTTGTAGACCAAAGTGAAGCCAATATCAAAAACTAACAGTAGCTTCCAGTTTTTTTTAACTGTGTTTGTCTTTACATTCGCATTTTGGTTTTTCAGTTGTTGTTGTGTTTGTTTGTTTGTTTGTTTACTGATGTACTGGGGATTGACCCTCATATTGAGCTCCCTTCCCACAGGGTCATTTTAGATAATACATAAACCAGATATGGTGGCACATTGCCTGTAATCCCAGTACCCAGAAAGCTGAAACAGGGGGATTACTGCAAGTTCAATAGCAGCCTTGACTACTGCGTGAATTTAAGGCCAGCTTGAACTACATAGTGAGATCCTATTTCAAAAAGAAAAAAAAATAGATACGCATAACAATAACATCCATCATGGGGAGTCTGGACATTTACGTGATATATCTTGCTTCTTTTCCCCCCTCCCTTCAACCCTTCTTCCCCTCTGTATTAAAAGCTTTTTTCCATTTTTTTCTTCTATACTTTTTTCTTATCCCTTCTTTTCTTTCTTACTCTCCCCTCCCTTGTTCCCTTTCTCATTTGAACATTTTCTTCCCAGTTCCCAATATCCATTGTACGTTTTAGTCCTTACTTACCCTTTTGGTTCTCACTCCAGAGAAAACCATGCAACCTGTGTGTCTGATATTTCTGTTGAGCATGGTCTCAAGGTGCATGCATTTATCAAGAAATGTCTCAAGCTTATGCTTCTTTATGGCAGAGTAGTACTCCACTGTATTTAAAAAAAATCTATCTTCTCTATCCTTTCATCAGTTATGGGCATTTAGGATGTTTCCAAGATTTGGAGCTGTGCCAAGATTTAAAAAAATAGACCCCCAGATTTAAAGATTCATCCAAAAATGGGCATCTAAAATGAATATACACTTCTCAGATAAAAAAGTAGAAACAGCAAATAAATATATGAAAAACGTTCAGCATCACTGGTCATTCAAGAGATGAAGATTAAAACACTGAGATTCCATCTCACTTCAGAAAGAATGGTTATTATCAAGAAATCAACCAATAAGAAATGCTGGTGGGGCTGTGAAGGAAAAGAAACCCTTCTCCACAGTTGGTGGGAGTGTAGACCACTGTGGAGAGTCCTCAAAACACTAGGTCTGGCTGGTCTGGCTGTTCTATTCGATCCAACTATTCCCCTTCATGGTAACTTCTTGAAGGTAGTTATACATCTAGCTTCTGTTTGCTCCTTGAAAAGAATGTTTTGTGCTAATACTGTTTACATAAGACATCATGCCAATGATCTGTACTCTACATAAGTCACCAATAAGTCTACAAGTCACCAATATGCAGTGTATCAAGTGTTGCAACTGCCTACTTTCCTATTTCAAAACTCATTTTCGTTGTGTTTTTCTCTTTAAAATAAAATTTTAAAAAAAGAAAAGCATCATAGCAAAGCAATATATATTCTTTACTTTGGTTTAAGAATCCAGTCTTTTTGTTGTTTTATGAAGACTAAAAAGCTGTCTGGATGCAGTTTACTTTCTTGTGATAGAATATAGCCTTCTTAATTAGGGGAGAAATGTTAATGGCCACAAATTAATGAATTCTTTTTTTTTTTTTTTTTTTTTTTTTTGGTACCAGGGATCAAACTCACAACCTCACGCTTGCCAGGCAGGCGCTTATGCCACTGAGCTAAATCCCCACTCCCCTTGAATAATTTTAACAAGTAAAAAAGCTATCAGTTTGAGACGAGATGAATAAGTTGTACATTTCTGCAGATATTTCCTTATCAATGTTAGCATGCCATGATAAGGGAGAGAAAGGAGAGAAGGGGGAGAAAGAGGGTTCCAAGTAGGTCAGATCATTCCACTTTGCTTGCTTTTACCTCTTATTTCAAATGAGACCGAGTAACACTTGTCTTTTGTGTCTTGTGTGGGCTCCAGACAAGCAGATTGTCAGTCTCTCTTTCTGACTTTGACCACCTCCACATCCTGCCTTCTGTCTGCCTAGACCTTGCCTCTGTTACTCCTCTGGGTTTTTCTGCTTCTGCATGATAGCCTGCCACCATCAAATCTGGAGCCAACCTGTTTCTGGCCACCAGTCTTTGCAGTCAGACAGTACAGACAGACACAGCCTTCCCTGGCACTGGTGGCCCAGTCACAATGCCACAGGATATCGGTGAGAGAATCTGCCACTTCCTGGCTTCTCCAGTGTCACCTCCTAGGGATCCAGCACCCCCCATCCCAACCGATACTCTTCCAACTGGACTTCTTAAAAACTCAGCACAGTGAGGAGCTGAAAATATGCACTAGCTGTCCAGGGCTTCAAACTGATTCTGATTCTCTTCTAATCCTTTTAAATATGATGCTTTAAAATTAAGAGTAGCAGAAACAAAGTGATTTAGGAGAATAATTTTATCCTAACCTATTTCAGTGACACTCAAACATGCTTAAGAAAATTGACTGTCAGATTTGATCAGTGTGGTTAAAGTGAACAGTGATATTCCCTGAGTAACTCAAGTGAAATTCTCACTCAGCAGGAGCAGTTTTAATGGCAGGAGAATCAAGGAACCAAGCCAAGCAACTGAACCTCAGTGCTCTGCTGACCCCCTGTTCTACCTCTCTCTTCCATTTTTCAGGTACAACGTGTCTGATTGCTCTCCTGTCAGATAAAGACCTCACTGTGGCCAATGTGGGTGACTCCCGCGGTGTCCTGTGTGATAAAGATGGAAATGCCATTCCCTTATCTCACGATCACAAGCCTTACCAACTGAAAGAAAGAAAGAGGATAAAGCGAGCTGGTGAGTTTATGACACCTCCAGTGAACATCTGCCGTCTCGTTGGGTGGACAAGGCGCTTGTCTGAGAAGCCCCTAGAGTATAAATGCTCAGTTACCCAGCGGTTAGCTGGTCATTACAGAGGCTGTCACTGAGGTAGCTGTGACTTGGCTTTGTAACATTTCCTATCAAATAAGGAGTCACAGAATTTGGCCTTTTCGTGGTCAGAGGAGTTTAAAGGCTCGTGCAGTCCTTGGGTTCCTGCTTGCTGCCCATTTTCACCCCTTGCCATATCCTGCTTCCCTCCAGCCACGTCAGATTACTGGCTTCCACTCGAACCTTATTTGACACCTCCGTGCCTTTGCAAGTGCCTTTTCCACTGCTCAGTGGGTGAGTCACTTGACCCTTACAGTTCAACCCCAGGGCATCCTCTTGGGAGCCCTGTGTCACACTGCAGTAAAATCTCCATCTGGATAGGTAGTCCTTTCTGTCTTTCCGAGCAGCCTGCGCAGTCCCTTGGGCCACCTGTCACAGGGTGTGCACATATTTGGCTCTCTTATCTGTCTTGCCTTCCTGACTGTGAGCTCTTTGAAGGCAAGAATTTGGTCTTGCCTATCTCCACACCACTAACTCAGTGACTGAAATAAGTAAATGTTTCATAGCAAAGTGCAGCAGGTCCTTATTTATCATTTAGCATACCTCCTCCCCCAAAAAAGCTCTCATGAGGTTTTTTTCTTGGTTTTTTGAGGTAGGGTCTCACTATGTAGTCGAGATTTGCCTTAAACTCACTATGTAGCCCAGGCTGCCCTTGAACTCACAGTGATGCTCCTGTCTCAGCCCCTTAAATGCTGGGATTATAAGCTACAGGTGCGTTCCACCACATGGGGCATTCTCATGAAATCTGCGTTCTGCTCTTGGCATAGGAGTAGAGTAGACATTAACCAAAATAAAAAATGTAGAAGTAAGTAAGAGGGAATATTAAAAGGTGCTAAGTGCTGTGAGTGATATAGAGCAGCAAGGAGACAAGGATGTCAGGAGTTGCAGGGTCTTTTGTTTTGTTTTTTTGTTTGTTTGTTTGTTTGCGGCAGGGTCTCACTGTGCAGTTCAGACTGATTTTGAGCTCACTTTGTAGTCCAGGCTGGTTTTGCATTCGAAATGATCCTCCTGCCTCAGCCTCCTGAGGGCTGCAATTACAGGCGTGTGCCGCCACGCCCAGCTACGAGTTGCAGTTTTAAATTGGGTGGTCCATGTGAGCTTCACTAAGATGATGTATGACCAGAGACTCCAAGAAGGGGTATCAGTTCATTACTGTATTTTCATAATTGGATTTGGGAGATTCTTTTATATGCATGGAAGAGAAGCATCCCTTCATCCCCGAGACTGACAATCTCATGATGTGCCCGGCAACAGACCGGCTGCCTGAGGAAGCGAGCACCCTGCCATGCGCACTCCTTCCGACCAGCACGGCCCCTGGGTCTGCATTGATCTGCAGATGGCTCTCAAGCTCTGCAGTTCAGTGTCCTACCAGTGAGCAAATTAAGTGAACATAATGAACTCTTGACTTTTCACAGGAGGGAGCTGTCCTATTGAGTCAGAAAGTATTGGATTTTATTACAGTCCCTTGCTGTGGTAGCTGCTTGAGATGCAGGATAATTTTGATTGAAAGCTTTCGTCAGGTTTTCTGTTGACAAGATGTACCAAACAATTATTTCACAGCATCTATCAAGCTCTGATAAGCTCTAGGCAGTAGGAATGAAATACTGTGGCTTCCTTTTTATGAAGGCACTGGTCCTCACAGGGATGCTATGACCCTGGATTTAAGATAAGAACATGTCCATGATACACCTGGAAATGTCATCAGCACAGTGGCAAACTCTTTCTAAAGGTCACTGCCATTTTATCCTCTCTTCTTTTCTCCATCACACCCACTACCTTCTGCCCCACCTTATGATAATTCTTTCTAGAAACAAATTGGAAAACCATTTTCAAGGGAGTTCACCTAATGTACTTTGTTCTTTTATGTAATTTGGACAAGTGTGTTTCTAGGAGGGCTTAAAGAACAATGGTTAGTTTTATTGTCTTTGTGTTTGTTTCAGGACGTTTCTCTCACTGTCCTGCTTCGCATGACAGTAAGCCCCAACCAGTCTGGGCCAAATACTGTACAGATTGGTCTTGTGACTCTTTTGCTCCTTCCAGGAACAAGAGCATCAGTATTGACCATCCTTCATTTGTGCTCACTCCGTGCCAGGAGCCTAGGCTATTGCTTTATATACATGTTTTCCTGTAACTATCTTATGTGGATGATAATGTTATCCTCATGGTGTGGCCAACAATCTGGAACCTTGGAGAGGCTTGTGTGTCTAAGGGTCCACAGCTAGTGAGAGGTGAACCCAAAATCAAACCCAAAACTGTGATTCCAAAGCACAGACTCCTGCCCACTGGACCACACTTGCTAGAATGTTTTATATCCCTACCCACAGAAAACCTATCCATCACCCCAACCCCAGCTTTAATATTTGTTCTTTCCTGATCAGCAACACCTACAAATCATCCATCTGTCCCCCGCTCTATCATAGCAGTTAGCAAATTCTCGTTTCCACTGACTGAATAGCGCCTTGTGCTTGTAACACTTAAAATATGCAGCTCATCTCTCCTGTCTCCTTCAGAGAAACGTTGTATTTTGGATAACTTTATAGCCAGCAAATTGCCTTCCGTAGAGTAGGTATTTAGTATCAGGCAAATACGTGAATGAACAAGATTCTAACTCCTTTAAAAAGAATAGGTAACAATATTGGGTACATATTATGTTCACGCATTGTGGTATATGACTTATATGAAATAACGTCTTTATCTTTTGTGACAGCGTAATGGAGTAGCCACTATTCCAGTGTTGGAGCTAGGGAGACTGAGGCTGAGAGAGAAAATGTCTCATTCAAAGTCACATAGAGCCAGAACTGAGACAGAAATAAAACACAGGCTGTCTGACCTGAGCCTTTTTTTAGGGCGGGGGAGCTGTTTTTATTGTTTTGTTTTGTTTTCTTTCTTTTCTTTTCTTTTGTTTGAGGTAGGGTCTCACTATGTAGTACTGGCTGGGCTTGAACTCACTTTTGTAGCCCGTGATGGCCTTGAACTCACAGTGATCCTCCTGCCTCAGCCTCCTGAGGGCTGGGATTATAGCCAGTGTCACCAGCCTGGTATAGGTGGTATGATCTGAGCTTCTAATGAGCGTACTAAGATGTGTTTTCCTTTAATCTCAGTTCTGTTTGGGGATCTGTTGGATCTATATCAGCATGTCCTCAGGCTAGATCATCCCAGGGATGTCTCTGTGCCTTTCAGCATGACTCGGCACTGCCTCCAGGCTTTACCCTAGTGCGCTTTGCTGTCAGTTGCTGAGCTGCCTTGGCCCTGCTAAAACTGAAGCCATCTCCTTTTCCCTGCCTTTCATGTGCTTACCGACCTATTTTTGAAGGCTTCAGTGGTGCCAAGGGTGAAGCCGTGAGGATCTGCTGGTAGGGTACCAGATCCCAAGCCGGGCGGCAGGCTGCGGCCTGGTCCCGCAGCGGCGGTGGTGAAGGGGGTGCCCGCAGCCGGGCTTCCCCGGGGTAGCTCAGCCTTTGTACGCACTGGGATTGTACAGGAGGGAGATAGCAGCTGCCAGGCTGATGGGCTCATTCTGTCTTTCCAGGTGGTTTCATCAGTTTCAATGGCTCGTGGAGGGTCCAGGGGATCCTGGCCATGTCTCGATCCTTGGGGGATTATCCACTGAAAAATCTCAACGTGGTCATCCCAGATCCAGATATCCTGACCTTTGACCTGGACAAGCTGCAGCCGGAGTTCATGATTTTGGCATCCGACGGCCTGTGGGATGCTTTCAGCAATGAAGAAGCAGTTCGGTTTATCAAGGAGCGGTTGGATGAACCTCACTTTGGGGCCAAGAGCATAGTTTTACAGTCATTTTACAGAGGTTGCCCCGATAACATTACAGTCATGGTGGTGAAGTTCAGGAATTGCAGCCCAGTGGAAGAGCAGTGAGCCCTCCAGGGGTCTCAGCTGCCTCAGACTAAAAGACCCTGGTCTCGTAAATGTAGCGAAAGGTTTGGGAATTGTATTTAGGGTCATCCGTCCCGGACAGAGTCCCCTCCCCAGTGGTTTTAGGTGTGTGTTCAGTGGTCAGCAGAGGATGCCCCCTGGCCAGTGTAGTGGACAGACTGGAAAATGTTTCCTTTGTGTTCTCCAGCTCTTTTGCCCGTGTCCAAAATACATAAATAGTTATAGATCCACACATGAGATAAACAGCTGAGGTGCCATAGATTCTCCTTTTTAAGGTTTTTTTAAGACCCCTTACAGGTTCTCCAAGTGTCAGCCTCCGTGCGTGTCCTCACTGCCGTGGTGGGCAGGGCAGGGCTCCCTTGCAGGACACAGGCCACCGTGTCATTTGTGAGTCAGGGGCTGGTGAAGGCAGGGAGGTGCTAGGGTGCTCTGTCCTGCTGACCCCACGGCTACTCAGCAGCCGCAGAAGCAGGTCAGGGATGCTGTATTACTTGTGGGCTGCTCCTGGGACTGAGGGAGCAGGGAGATGGGGGACAGTGCCAGCTGCCTGCACAGCAGAAGTCACCCTCCCCTCACCCCCTTTATTACTGTTAAGCAGCCTCTGTGTGACACCTTTGTGTGTTACTTCCAGTCAGGCATGACTTCCCCTGCGCTTACTTAGACCGTATGAATAGGCAGCTATTAACTTCACCACCAGACATGACTCTCCATCTTGTCTTACCAGAAACCATACTAGGGGAAACGAAAACAGCAGATTACAACACTATATTCCCTTCCATCCTGAAGGGCAGAACAGAGGAAACAGGCGCGAACGTTTCACAGTGCCCCTTGGAAAGGGAAGGCAATGAGCTGGTGAGATCTCCACCCTGCAGTGAGTGCCAGCTTCCAGTCTTCCTGCGGCTTCCCCCTCCCTAGCTTGGTAGCTGTCAAGTGTCTTTGAAGCAGTTTTGGAAGAAGCAGCCCCTTAGAACTGCACGCGTGTCCCTTGAAACCAATATGGTTCTCAGCCGTGGCAGTTGAGATTCGATGATGAATTGCAGGAACATGTTTCTCACCAGTGGAGAGGCAGTGGCCTCTCATATTTGGGGAAGAATCTCTGCCTGTAATTGTGCAGCCTCCCCCAGGCAAATGCAGACTGACCTGCATAGCCTGGACGGGGGACTTTGTGTACTGTGGCAGCAAAGGTGGCTGGGAATTCAAGCAAGATCCCATATCGCTAAGTGGGCCAGACCTGCTCTAGAGCCCGACTTTCTCACTGCCCTTCCTTTCCTACCACCAAATGACACCTTTTTTGTAGCCTCAGTATTTTATACATTAATTCATAGAAAATGCTGGGTTACCTTTTTTGTCTGACTGAGGCAGCTCACACATCCAAACAAAATTCTTATTTTATCTCTACTCCTGGGATGGTTTTGCACCGACTGGGAATTTGTCCTTATACCCTCTGGAAGGCCTGTCCACTGGCCACCTCCTGCCTATAGTCCTGTGCCCTCTGTCTTCTTCAGCTGCAGGGGTTTCCCGAAGCGATTTCTAGGGGAGAACTCAGGAGACTGAAGGGTTTAACTTGTGCTGCTGAGGACTACAATCCGTCTTGATGCTTCCAAGAATTTACCTCTCTTTGATGGCAGTGAGAATTAATAACGATTTCCCCAGAGACTTGCTTACTTTTGTATACTATGTTTTCCAGCATTAGAATTAGAATCTCGGTTATTGATTTTTTAGCCACGGAATGTGTTAGTACCAACTGCTACCCATTTTAGATTTAAGCACGTGCAGCTTGAGAGACACTGAACAATCTGGATGCATGTGTCCCACGTGAGGGTGGGAAGGGGACTGTGGAACACAAATGCCAGCGGTGGTCAGTAATGGTGACTGCATCAAGCCAGGGGCTGAGTTTGCTGGAGACTTAGGACATTCTGATTCTGGAGAGTCAGCACTGCCCACCTTTTAACTGAATGTCCAGCATTTTACTGTCCACAGTCAGCTTTCCTTTTTTATTCTTACTTAACACAAAAAAGCATAATAAAGGAAAGACATGTTTTAATTCCAAAATCATTTTCAATGTTTAAATAAAAAGAGTAGTATTCTGGTGAAGTTGAAAAAAAGAAAAGCTACCACATTAGGAAATTGGTCTTTATTTGCCAAGCAAAATTTCCAAACATAGTGCTGAGTACACAAGTTACATAACTTTCCAACTGAGGTCCATAAGGCATCTTAGAAGTTTTACTTTGAATTAATTTATTTGTAATTTTAACCAAATAGAGTGTATATCTTATACTTTTCTCTCTAATATGACTTGTAGACTTTTTAAAGATAGAGATTCTAGGCAAAATATTATTAGCAGCTTGATGCATAGTTAGGTATTGAATCAGAGTACTCTGCTCCCTTCGCCGTATTGTGGAGCAATCTCTCCCTGGCTCTTTCCGGCTGGTGGAGTCTTCTTACCCAGTCCCGGGCTGCCCCGTGGGAGGGACAGTGGCCGCTCGCCTTCCCTAGAGGCTCATGAAGGTTCCGTCTAGGTGACGGAGAATTTGATTTCAGGTTTGCATGAGAAGCTTTTCTAACAGCACTGCCAAAGCTTTGGAATTGTCACCGAGGCTGCCCAGACTCCCTCGCTAGTCTGAGTTCGAATTGCCAATAGTCTCCACGGTGCCAAATTTGGGGATGGTTTTACTGGCTTTAGAAGGGAAGCTGGGAATAACTACACACGTACAGTCCCAGCAAGATGCCAAGCCGAGATTCTCATCACGCACTGCTCTGCTGCTACTCCACTGGCAAAGTGTACCCGTGAAATAGGATGGGGGGAGGGCTCCAGGGGAAATTTCTCTCAATTCCCACTGTATTTGCAGTTCTTTAATAATAGTAATAAACTACTTATATAGAAAGTTCCAAAGCTAGATCCCAAGACCTGCATTTTTTAAAAATGTGGCCCAGTTGCCTGAGACAGTTAACTGACTCTTTGATCTAATATATGTCTGTGTGTATGTACTCATTATTAGAAACCAGTGACTACATTCTGTTTCTTGCTGTAGATTGAAGGTACTGGCCTCTAGAATCTTGTATGTGTCAAGAGTATTACACGTTTATTGATACAGTAGAGGAGCATATACAAACTGCATAATTTAAAACGCCTTATTCTACGCAAGTGTAATGATTTTGCGCAAATGACAAACAGGATTGCATGGCAGTGATGGCCTCATCATTTCAATCCTATCTGAAGTGACTCTTGGAACAAATAATGCTATTGGATTGGATCACTAGGGTATTTGGAAATGCATGCAGAATTTACAAAGGGAGTGATGGCTTTTTCCTTTGCTAAGCATACCTCTCTTCTCCTGATGTGTTTTGCTCCCTGAATTTTTGGCAGATTTAACTCTCTTGCAACTATGTCAATAGGAGATTTAAATTCAAAAAAGGGCAACATTTCATTGTACATTTGAATGTGTAAGAATATATAATTTATATAAAATTTATTTTTCAGTAATTTCAAAACGTTTTTTCCTCCTTTTGGCCTATCATTAGACTGATTGTCCCTTAATAGTCTACCCCAACTTGCCTTAGCATGTCACACCAGCATTCCTGATCCAGCTCTGGAAAAATGACAGGACAGATACTATGCTGGGGCTAAACTGCATCTAAATAAATCATTTTCTAGGCTTTTGAGCTAATGACCTGCATACTGCAGAAGTAGTAGAATCCTTGTTCCCTAAGTGGGTTCCACAGAACACAAGTTCCAAAGATTCTCTTCCAAAGGGGGGGGGTTGTTTCAAGGTCAGAGATTCTTGGAAACGTATTGTTAGAAAGTGTATATAAGCTCAATGAAATCTCTATTCAAATATCCTTCAGAGGAGAGGAAAACGCACCACATAATGTGTTAGCTCAGTGTTTTCCAGATTAATTTGACCACAGAAATTTTTTTTGAGTAACACCTACTAACGTTTCAAGGAACTCCTGTTTCCACAGAACTTACTTTGGGAACTTCTGGTATATTGAAATATTGTTATTTTCACATCCACCATAACTCTTAGTAGTAGCGCAACAGTTTGCAACTTAGAAGCACTAGTCTTTTTACTTAAGCAGCTGACTTGTAATAGAAGCCGTGTTTAAAAAAAATAATAGAATTTAATGTGACCACCAGTGGCCTCACATTGACAGCAAAAATCCAACAATTGTACTTGAAACTGTATATAAATATCATCTCCCCTCGTTACCTTGCCATAGCCAGGCAGTTCTCACCTTCATCACAAAAGCTTTCAGTTTCTTTTTAACTTGTATCTTTGCTTCCCAAATTCTATCTAAATATTTGTTTCATTCTATGTGATAATAAAAAGTAGAGGAAATAATAAAACAGGAAAAATACATACTTAGTTTGCACTCATTTCTGAAATTTTAGCCAGATTCTTTAATCTGTTGTATAATAATAGAAATGTAAATTACTTACACATATTTACTCTTTCCTCTGTTTTCTCCATATTCAGTGAAATGCCAGTCCTACCTTCATATTTTGTGTATGTAGTTAAGTTTGGCACATTATTGCTTGCCAGAAATGTTAAGACTTGACTATAATAGTTTCCTAACAATCCCTGTCAGCCTGAGCAATTTGTTTGGACAGCTATGATGGATAACTTCCAAATAACAGACAAAAACTTATGGTGGAGTGAATTCAGGGTAAAGACATTAATTTAAAGTTACATTCATATACTTAGGAATATGCCTGCCTTCTGGACACTATCTAAAATGCTAAAAACTAAAAATAAAGATCTCTTGGTCTAGGTGGCAAAGAGCAAGGGACAGTTGGTACTATGAAGCTTTCTTTAGATGTATGTTTCTAAGTATGTTCTTAATATGTAAAATCTTTTTCCCGATTAGTAATACTGCTTTGTCTGGTGTTTGTTCTTCTTACCCCTGTTAAGCTGCAAACTGTTAAGCTAGGGTTGATTACGATCATTTTTATGTGTGTAGTAGTGACTACATCGTCATATGTACCATCATTCTAATAAATCCAAGTTAAGGACTTTCAGGATAACACATAGTAACTGTTCATTTGGACAAATCATCACAGATGTTTTCACTGTTCAGAACTACACCAAAAAGCTGGCATGAAGCAAAGAAATGCATTATATTTAGAGACAGAGTTCATTTATTCCAAAAGGCCTATAATCTGCATTATTTAACCACAGAATAAATCCCATCTGACATTCGCCAAATCCAAATTAAATTTGAAAACCAAGGACCAGTATCCCCTCGCTCTGAGCACAAGCAGGTTACTCTCCACTGGGGGGGGGGGGGTAGGGAAGTTGAGGGAAAAGAAAATCTGTCTGGTTTACTCACTGACTGTGCTAAAGAGGGACTGTCTCAGCCACATACATCCTCTCATCATCTTCTGTCATAAAATAGTTCACAAGTTAATGTGAGATCATGCATTATTTCAAAATATTTTTTAGTTTCTTGATTATTCAAAATGTGATTATATAGAAGCAAAGGTAAAGAAATTGGGGATACAGGTAGATAGATATAAGTAGAATTGAAAATATGTAAGTACATTATCTGAAATATGGATTACTAGACTTTTACTATACATAGGCTCTATTTAATAGTGAATTGTATTTTTGTTATAGGGATTCGAACTCAGGACCTCGCACTTGCTAGGCAGGCGCTTGTGCCACTGAGCTAAACCCCCAGCCCTTAATAGTGAATTTAAAAACATGCACATAGATCAGGAAAAGGCAAGTGTTACTACTCAGAAAATTTGCCAGTACTCCAAAAAGGAAGTCTGTGTTTTTTAATAGTGAAAGGCAGTAGAATTACAGTCATACTCCACTTTTTCCCCAAAGAGGAAAAATAAATGGTCTCATTTTTTCCTATCCTAAATATCTTTTCTGTTCCATGCTTCATTCACTTTCTAAATGTGGTTTTGCCCATTATCTTAAGAAGTTTTGCATTTTCAAAGAGGAAATGCCACTTTTTAGATGTTTAAAATGTACTAAAATAAACTAAGTGATTATTCTTTCATTTTAGAGTGCCCAAATAAAACTGAAATCGTAAGCGCTTAGTCACAGGTACAACTAAGAGAGTTTTAACATACCAGTAATTTTTCAGATCCCAATGTAAAAACAGTGAGTACCCAAGACAGCTTTATGAAAGGGAACTACAGGGTAATTCATTGTTTCCTGTAATGCAACAAAAATGTGTTGTTCATTTCTTTAAAATGAATCCTGTAGCAGTGATTATTAGCCATCTCCAACTCAAGAGAATGTTGCCTGTTATATAAATTTTAAATTCTCATCATCTTAATGTGTATAATGAAAGATGGTGACTGCTTAATGTAATTATGAAAAGGTATGTCCTGCTATGTGGGGAAAATATAGCATCTTAGGACATTATTCAGGCTCCAAGGCTACAATTAAATAGGCTTTATATATTTATCATTTTGATTCTCCTCTTATCCAGACATGCATTCAGAAAGTGGAATAACAAATACAACAGTGGAAATGCTTGTATTCTGAAAAGCAGTGTTTGCCCTTTAGTTTTCTGAAATACGTCTTTGCATTGAAACTAACATCTACCACACTGTCTTTCAGCTTGATGTTCAATTACTGAAGTAAATGGTTTTGATTTATTGCACTTACACAGGTCATAGAGTTGAAATGTATTTTAATAATAGTTCAACATTCCTGAGCCCCCAAGAAAAAGAAATCAAAAACCAAAGGAGAAATGTTAGTCTACAAGAATGATTGTTCTGAAAAATCTAGAAAATAATCATTAAAGAATTAATTCCAACAGTTCCAATAGAGCCCTTGAGGGTGGTATGCCTCCAGTGGAGAGACAACTTAACCTGTGCATGGTTAAGGTCTAGTAATCCAGATTTCTGATGACCTATTTTATAGTTTTGACATCTGGGTATCCCACACCAGCCCCCAAACCAGTTCCTTGACCATTATTAGTTCGACCTTTATTTTTGCACAAACACATTTTAAATTACAAATTGTCTAATTAAAGTCCTTTGAGATTATGCATGATTCACATTTTTTAAAGTTTTGCTCCCTAAAGACTAGAGTATACAATCTCATGCCACAAAAGAGAACCCAGAATATTTAAAATCAGTATTTCTGAGTATATAAATTAGCAAATTTATTATATTGAAAATTAACATATTTCCAAAGTATAATTATTAACCTCTAACAAAAATAGGAGACTAATTGCCAGATTTTTTTTAAAAAAACATAAACTCGGTGCCCATTGCTACTATGAATTGCAAGATCTAGGTATGGAATTTTGAGCTTTGCATTTTGAACAAGTATAGCAACAACCCTCAGTACCACAAAAAAATGGAACAAGAGAACAGCGACATTTTCTATATGGAAAAAACCAAACATGAGTATCGTACTTCTTTAAAACACAGAACCCTTTTTTCTGAATTCTATGCCTATCTCTCCATCCTTCCTAAAGCCTTATAGAACTACTGAATTAGAATAATTCTTTCCCTACACATAAGAGAGTGGCAGTGGTAAGAAACTGAGACTATCTCATTGTGATCAGAAGTTGTCCTTTTGTTGTTTGGATTTTGATCATGAAAACTTGTAAAAGGAAATTTAACACAAATCAGTTTCTGCTTTGGTAAGATTAAGTCCATAGGTGAATCCAGTTACTAAGTCAGAAAAGGAGCAAAGTATGGGGGGAGAGAGGGAAAGAAGGAAAAAATATACCGTTACTGAGCAGTATCTTTTACACTACTGAATTTGGAAATAGTGACTTTTTTTGTATGAGCTTTTTTTATATCCATTTCAACACCATTAAATTATTCCTTCACCATTTTCTTCCTACTTCAGAAATCACAAGGGATTGTTTACAAAAGTACCGGGACCCATAATCTATTAGCAATGTTTTCTTTTAGGAATCTCCAAACTGTATTTATTAAATCACAGGTCTAAATCACAGGTTAAAAACACTGCTCAAATCAATCAGATTTTCTTGTAAGTTAGTCTCAAAACTACCCATGACAGGTATAACAAAACCTTTACAAAACTCCCTTATACGTGGTACTCTTCAGAGGTTTTTAGTCCAGTATTCTATGTGTGTCTCTAAAAGACACTGAAGCAAAGTGACAGGTCAGCCGAGCTCAGAGTGTGTGGCAGTGCATGATTATGCAAGATGCATGGTGTGTCATTCCAGTCCCTGTAATGTGTGCTGGGCTGCAGTTAGCATTGTAGAGACTAATTTGTTTATACGGTCACGAAGTCTATGTTGTCTACAAAACTAACAGCTAAAAATTCACCCCTGATGACAAGATTAAAACAAAAATAAATATATTAAAATGACTAAACTTGTGAGACTGCTGTTACTCTTTTTCTTTGAGTAAACTCATTTTCCTTTCTTGGGTCTGTTCTGGAATTTTATGCTTTCCAGCTGGAGTAACTGTTAGACCAGAACATAACAGAAGCAAGAGAGAGAGGGGATACCATCACACTGCTGTCCTCCTTTGGAACAAAAAAGCTCAACTCCGATTCAAAACAAGGACATTTTATTGAGATGCATACAAATACATAATAAAAAATGTTTACTGTTAAGGTAGCACAACTTTGCCCAGCTTTGAAATCAGTTTTAGTGATGAGTTGTAGTAACTATATGTTTATGCAGACTCTTATGTGCATGACACTGTATCTTGAGAAGTACTCAGAAATGAGTATCCTCCCCCAAAGGTTTTCACAAGGTATAGGAGGAAACACTATAGAATTTAAAGACAGAATAAAATATAGTTATGTGTGTATGTGTATGCATATATGTAATCCTATTTTTAAGTATTCCAAAGAAAATGCAGACAGCCTAGGATCTTAATAAATAGGAAGGTCAGTCACCAGGCTGCTGGATTTGGAGTTGGGTATAACAAGGCAGAAAAGGACCTGTATGGGAGAGAAGGAGTATAATGGGACAAGTCCTTCCACTCAATTTTTATGTGTACCTAAAGCTGCTCTAAAAAATTATTTGTTTTTAAAAGCTAATAGCAAAAGTTCCCAGATTTATAGCTCCTTAACTCACTGGCAATGCCCAGATGTAGTCTGGCTTGCTTAGCACAAATTTTAAATTGAGGTGAATGGTGACAGGTGGCCTCAGCTGGACGCACTGTCTTTGTGGCTCTGGGGTCTTGGGAGAGGAGAACATCTTGCTTGGGCCACCTTGGACCAACAGGGAAACTTGTACCAACTATGTGTACAGAGCCAGTGAATGAGACAGCCCTCAGAAGGGCACATGTCCAGTAAGGAGGTAGTTTGGCAGACAAAACGATAATTACGCACTCTACAAACTTTCAAATTTAAGGCTAAAACATATGCAAATCCAGTTCTATATGAAAAGCCCTTTTAAAATGTGCTTTGTTTATAGGAAGACTCACTAAAGGAGAGAAAAACAATGTGCAAAAAAAGGCACATGTATTTTTAAAAGTCCAATAATGAGAGTGCAATTACTCTCATCCTATTCATGGAGCCATACGAGAATTGTCATTTAACCTTCGAACACCAAATTAACCTCTAAATAATGAAAGGTTTTCAACTATTCTTGTCTTGAAACTGAGACAGCTACACCCTAAATAAATTAATTTTGAGGTAGGGAGAGCTGGAGGCCTGTGTCCAGAACATCCGTCATTCTGTCCGCCTTGCCGGCTTCTCAGCTGTGAACGCAGAGTGCGGGCTGTTACCCCTGCAGCGCTCGTGAGGGACCCCAGCCTCCCTTTCCTGCAGAACGAGAAGACTGGGGTCCCTTGTGCGGTGGCTTCATTAGCAGGGGATGACAAGCTCTTCAGAACTACAGTCCGCGTCTGTGCTCCTTTCTCTTTGCTCCAGTGACCTTTTCTGCGGACGTTGGCTGTGAGCACTCGCAGAGGAGCAGGTGACGGGGAGCAGTTCTGATTTCCTGTTCCCGATGCGTGTCAGTTGCTCACTGTGCCTGGGCTTCGTCCTCTGGCAGGGTTTATGCAAATTCTCACATCTCCAAGTCATGAGCCAACGGCTTTCTCTCCACCACATAGGAAGCTGGGTTTGGCTTCTTCCTTCCCTCTATTCACCTGCCACTGGCACAGAGCCCGTCATAGAAAACCTGCTCCTTAGGTCACCACAGACACGCTGCCCTCCGCTGTGAATAACGGCACGTGAGCTCACCACAGTGCTTACTTTGCATCTGCAGGAGTAGAAGTGTGTGGTCTCCAGGTTTGCTTGGTTTCTCAACACAGGTGAGGACGGGGCTCACCATCTCAGTCCCCATCTGACCTTTCAGGCTGCCATTCTTGTAAGATCCACAATGGCACTGCAGATGCTGACATTCAGTCAAAGAAAAAAGGTGTTTATCCTTTGTCGTTTCTGTTAGGGAGAAACACCCATAAGGTAGAAGCCCCTCCAGCAGCCCGTCCCTCGGGCCTCACTGTCGGGCTGGTTCACACACAAAAGCATGAGGAGCAAAACAGGCTGCCCAGTCTGGAGGGGGGCAGCGCCCCTCCGCACAGACCAGGAGGGAGGGTGCACTGGGCCAGGTCAGTGGCAAACACCATGTCCAACCTGTCTTGCCCCAACCTTTTCCAAGACATTTTCTCAGTCTCTCCATTGTCTCTTTCCTTCACTGAGAAAGTGATCAGAAGGCAAGTCTGTTAACCTTTCGGTATGTTTTCACCCTGCCTTCTCCCATGCACCTGCTGCATATGGACCGAGAAGAGACGAGACAAGCATTTAAAACAGTCCCTGCAGTTTCTGCAACCTTTTAGAAGAATGACAATGTCTACCTTCATAGACATAATCTCTTGTTTACATGGAAAATGCCTTGAATGGGCTTCTTTTAGGGGAATGAAGAACCACTCACCTCCACCCCAACTGGAAAGGGAGAGAAAGGGAGCTACATTGAAAGCCATTTTGGAAATTACTCATTGGCAATGTCCAGCAGGGGCAAGCACTGACCAGAAAGCAGAAGGGACCAGATGTGAGAATAGGGATATGGTTTAAATATGAAGTATCCTGCTGAAGATTCATGTATCTGAGGACTTGATCCTCAATGCAGTGATAATTCAGAAGTGGGGCCTCGAGTGGTGACTGGGTCACCAGAGTGCCAACCTCATCAGTGGAGTAATCCATGGATGAATCCACAGCTGAGGTTTTCCATTAGGAAGCAGGGCCCCTTAGAGCAGATCACTGGGGACATGCCTCCAAAGAGTTTCTCTCGTCCTGGGCTGCCATGAGGTGGGCAGGTTTCCTCCACCTGACCATCTGCCAAGGTTTCTGCCTGGACACAGGTTTAAAAGCAATGCAGCTGGCTGGCCATTAACTGACACCTCTGGAACTGTGAGCCAAATACATTTTTCCTCCTTTTAAAGGAGTGTCTTAAGTATTCAGTCACAATGAAGAAAACTTTGGAGTCCAATGAAGAAAACTTTGCCCAGGACTTGTGGAAAGCCACAGCCAACCAATGGGAAACTTACTTGGTGAGAAACATTTTATCTGTGCATAACGAACCATCCCAAACCTAGATAGAACAAAGCAAAACTCAATGATTTTTATGGTTCCGTGAGTTCATGAGGAGCAGCTGGGAAGGCTTCAGTGGAGGTCTTGTGCAAAGTTGGCTGGAGTTGTCTGCAGGCTCCAAAACGTGTTCTTCACCCTATGGTCTTGTGCGTCAATTGCCTGGGCAGGAGCGGTGGGGAGCCACCTCCCCAAATGTCCTCTCCAAGTAGCAGGCCTCAGCTCCCCCTGGTAGTGTCTCAGGACAGAAACATGCACTCTTTTGGAGGAAAGCAAGCTTCTTTAGCCCAGGACCTGAGACCCACACAGCATCTCTTCTCTCACACAAAGCTGATTACAACAGTTTCCTCAGAGGCAGGGTAGGTAAAAATGCACGAAAGTGCACAGGAGTATACTGCTCAGGGGCTACCCTTTGAGACAACCACCGTAAGAAATGATGGGAATGCCCCCGGGAGCAGCAGTGACAGGGATGCAATTTGGAAATCTTAACCTCTCTTTGCTATTAAAAATTGTAACATCCATGTAATGGTTAGTGAAGTAAAAGAAGTGGGTGGTATCAAACTGAAGCTGCAAGTGAAGAAAGCAGTTTGATCTTGCGAAGCGGACCACAGTGATTATGCAGAGACGGAAAGTTGCAGGTCAAGAGCCAGAATTATGCTGAGCCATCTCAGCGGCTGTGGCAGCCTCACTTTCACTCTTCCTCTGAGGTAACGGCCTCATGACTGTAACACTCCCGGAATGGATCACCAAGGTTAGCAGACCTCCAGCCTCTGCAGACCAGAAAGGCTAAGTGACACCTGGAACCCACAGAAAGGATTCCCCCTCTTTGTTGGAAGTTTGTGAACCCAATCCCCTGCCAATATATTTGGGAAATTTATTTCCCGGTGACCTTCTTTCTTCTGTGGCTATGAAATTTCACGCAACATTTTCTATGGCAGAACATGTCAGTCAGGGTAATTGAATCCACGTTTCTGGCCCATGTCACTCATACTTGGTTCATAATCCATTTTAGTTCCTTTATATTATTTTATATTGACAGTGGTAGCACCTATGAGAGGTGTGTGAAGAGGAGAACCCTAAGAGAAGTGCTTGGCAACCACGGAGAGGGACTCACCTGTCTGCCCTGGACATCTCTAGAGCATGGTTCAGCAACCTTCCTACAGTCTGCTATTTGGATACCGATGAAAGAGGAAGTATCAAGGACTTGGAAATATCTGGCCATATACAGCACAGATCACATTACACACAGGACTCTCAATTTTTTATTTTAAATAAATTTAGGTTCATGACAAAAAAAACCCCCTGCAACTTATAAACACCAGCACATGCTGTATAACATGTTTATAACATAACTTGTAAACACCACACTATTGTGATGGACTCTTTGAAAGTCTGTTCCCGTGTTAACCGGACACGGGATAATCAGGGAGCTGATGGAGAGTTAAAGGGGTCCCAATGACAGTTGGTCTTTGGATCACAAAAATATCCAGTGTCAGTTTAGCATGAAGGATACTAAGTCTTAGTGGACTGAGGGATATAAAAACCCAAAGAGGGACGAATGGGCTTTCCATATATTTACCCTTGTCCCCCTCAGAACTGGCCCCTTTCTGTCCCTCTGCTTCTCTCCATCCTGCAGTCACTGTCTTCATGAAAAAGGGCAACCTCCCTCTTCATGCTCAGTACTTCTTTCTTTACACATAGCTCAGCTTTGGCTGTGGTGCGCCCGGGGAATTGACGGGAACACAATAACACCAAGACTATTTAGGGCAGAGCAGAGGAAGAATTAAAGAGGATGAAAAGGCAGACTTCTCAGAGAAAGGGCCAAGAACTCGAAGTACCAATCCACCTGAAGCCAGAAAAACTCTGATCTACTTGAGCCAGCCTCAGAACCTATTTTTCTATTGCTCTGACAAAATTTCAGAGATAACCAGCTTTAAGGAAGACAGTTTTATTTCGGCTCACAGCTTCACAGGTTTCAGCCCATGGTTAGTTGCCACTATTGCTTTTGAGTCTGCTGCCAGTCAGTACCGCATGGCAGAAGCATGTGGAGAAAACTGCTCACTTCACGGCAGTGAGGAAGCAAGGCGCGGGCACGGTTCTGACATCTTCTTCAAGGGCACTCCCCTCATGGTCTGACTTCCTTCACAAGGCCGCAGCCCCTTGATACCTCCCAATAAGGCCAAAGGGTGGTGACCAAAGTTTGAGCACATGGGCCTTGGGGGGTGACTGAAGATTCAAACCATAACAGAACCATGGGCCCCAAAGCCTCTTCTCCTTTTAACACACGTGGTGGGGTAGATCCAATCTTTCATTCCCCACTCTGTGAAAGACCAATATATTTCAGCATGGTGTGACATAACCAGCAATTGCTTCATGTGAGAGGAGTACAGTTCCCTCCCCCACTGATGGTTGGCTTGGCGTGGGATGTTTTGAGGCATACGCCACTGTATTTCCAACACTACCCTATTCCTTTCCGGTATAAAAATGGTGTGACCCAGATAGGGGCTGCCCCTCAGCCCAGCTTTGGGATGAGAAGACACATGGAACAAGGTCCCAGCAACCTGAGTTTAAGGAAAACACTGCCACTTGAAATTTACTACTTAAAAGCCAAGGGACATGCAATAAAAAAAGAACAACAAAAATGACCTGTTTTCTATAATCATTTTAGAGATGTTTTAGGAAGGAATTTTTAGTTTGGAAGCAACAACTTTATAAACTTTGGTTCTCATTGTTCTGGGTTTTAGAGTGAAAAGAAATTAACTTTTATTTTAAAAATTCCCTGTGAAAATCTTTTGAATTAGCACCCCAAACATTAATACAATCTTCTGCAAAACTGATCAAACTTAATTGTGCCACAAACATAGGCATCATCAGACTTAAAGAAAGTGACTTCATCTGGCTAGGAATTAGTCAGGGCACAGGTTTATCACATAGAGTATTTCACTTAATTGATTTTTATTGCAACTGGATCAGGTCTGAGCCCAAAGAAACATAAATAGCCTTGTTATAGAGATCACACATTATGGCAGTTTTCTAAAAAATAATTTTATCGAAATTTCTTAACTCTCGGAGACTTTTGTTGGTTGTGTGCGTGCATGCGTGCGTGCGTGTGTGTGTGTGTGTGTGTGTGTGTGTTTGAGGCAAGGTCTCTCTTTGTAGCTCAGGGTGTCCTTGAACTCACTGTGTAGCCCAGGTTGGTCTCAAACTCATAGCAATTATCTTGTCTCAGGGTCTGGAGTGCTACACCCTCATTATGGAACTGTAGTTTTAACTGAAGTTTTATTTTTCTAACAGAAGATCAATATGGCTACTACAAGAGCTGACCATATACTTTCAAGCTGATATTTCCTACAAAAACGATTTAACCTTTTACTTGTATGTAACTAAGAAAAAAAGAATTTATCAACTCTAAAGAAAACTGTATATCCCAGAAGGGACAAGCAGTTCTCCCGGTATCAGAGCGGCAGGGACAGAAGGACCACACTGCCGCTTCTAGGGAAACATGGAAGACGTAAATCAGACTTGGCTGCAGACTACGTACTGGGCCTTCTTCTTCCATCGGGATCACAAATAACAGCAGCCGCTACTGCGTTATCTTTTCTCTTTTTTCCTCTTCATTCACAAACTGACTGTTAATGAGGAAATACAGGGGCAGATTAGCAGTGCAACTGCTATTGATATTCGGTCTTTCCAACTCCTACTCTGGAATAGGACACTTTTCATAAATTTCTGGCCAACAGGTTCTTGCCCTTTATTTGCACATTCAGAGTCTTTTCTAAGAGGACTGCCTGGCATCCTGTGTCACTTCTGAGTTTCATGGGGAAAAACAACCGACGAATGCCATCTAAAAACACAGGACTGTATTTTTAAAAACAAGACAACAGTCATTCAGATTCTCTTGCTTTAGTTTTCTCTGTATTACCACAGTAAAATATGTAACAAATTCAAGAGATTAATAATAATGACCTATGGTTTCACATGAACGGAGTATCAACAACTAAAATGACTAGTAACTGGAACAAAGTTCAAATGTAAAAAGTGACTCATTATTTCATTTGTACAATACTGAAACCACCATAACATTTAAACATTCAGGAAGTCTGAAGTAATGTTAAATAATAATTGATAACTCTGAAATATTCCAACATCATGAAGTATCTTTTGAGTGATTAAAAACACACAAAATTTTGTTCAGTGTAACTTCAATGAAGTTTCTTCACACAGAACTACATACTTTTAAAAACTGGTAACCCATCTAAGATACACACTAAACTCTTGGACTGCTCAATAAATAGAACTCCGCAATGCCTTCTTGTTACACATTAATGAGCTTATAATTCAGGGAAAGCCTTTTCAGAAATCCTAGTCTACAAAATGACATGTTCAAATTGTCTGGTCCTATTAATTTTATGAACAAATACCTCTGACTCCTTTGTAAGACGTTTAATTCTACCAAACGCCACTTTAGAAGAACTGACTTGAATTTTATCAAAATAAATCACAAGTACAGCATGGCCCCCAATCTCCATGAGTTTCGCTCCAGTGTGAGCCAGCACGCAGACCTCTCCACCGGTTTGCTACGGCACGGCTCTAACACTGTCCACGAAGTACGCTGCCCGTCACTAGACTCTGGGTAGAGTGTGAGGTTAATAATGGCAGGTGGTGTTTCTTAGCATAACCTGCCAAAACGTGATGATTTCCTTAGAGGAGAATCCATGGGCTGCGATCACACGTCTGAGCTGACAGACATCCAGATGGATTCTATACAAAAAGAAAAGGTTTGTGTCTTCCGGAATATGAATGTCCACTTTTAACAAATTCAAACAGATCCCAACATAAACATCTTCGAACTTGATGGGTTTTACGTGACTCATCATTTCATAGATCCTGGGCACCAAATCTTTGGACATTATATAGCCCAACCCACTGCAGTAGGGAGGGAACACCTTGAAAGGATACTCCTGATATGAAATATGACTTTTTTGGTAAAATCCCCTATAAGAATAATTATCAATTAGAGGATAACCTGTGAAAAACTTCTCTGAGTGGTTCAAGTTTAAGAGATACTTCACTAAATTGCCCGTATTAATAAAAACATCAGTGTCTGTCTTCATGATGTACTTGGCATTGGGGCAAAACTCAGTCACCCACCTGAATGCCATAATGGTTTTTAAGGTCAGGTTATTGTAGGTATCTAGAAAATCTTGCCTTATTATGTCGCCGTAGAGAAGGTGCTCATCCTCCAAGGACAGCGCTAACGTTCTGTCCTCCCTCACAGCCTGCTGGCCTAGCAAGAAAAACGTAAGCACTTCGTATCCCCACCAAGACTTCTTTTCACCCCAAGTAACTCTAATGGCCTGTCTGGCTTTCACATCTGAAGGGTGCGACGTCACAAGGATGACCAGAAAGGGGTTCTGATGAGAGCAGTTGGAATGCTCTCGAAGTGTGAAGCGGAAGTCTTGCCTGTGAACGGGCTCATACTCATAGAAGTACATCAAGTTCACACGCTCGATCGCATTGTAGTGGGGAAGGCTGAGGTACCACATCACCAGGAAGCTCAGCAGTGACAGCAGCAAGAGGCTCCATTTAAGAGACCTCAGCGACATCCTACTGGGAAGGGCAGTCAGGAGAGCCAGGGCCATCCACAGCCGCTGAGAAGACCAGCAGGAGCAGGTTCTGCAAGGTTCATCAAAGACCAGGTTAGAGCCCAGCAATCCAAACACACTGAGTTGACGCTGATTACCTCCCGCAGGAGAAAGAGAAGAAACCCTTCAAAGCAAGACTAGAAGTCCGGATCTAAATCCTCTTAACTTCATTTAACTGTAAGCAAACAAGTAACAGCCAAAAACGCATTTTAGCTGTTTGCATCAAGACAAAGGGTAAAATACATCTATTTTGAAACAACTTTTTATTCTAAACAAATAATTTTATTATGAAGTATAGTTTTTTTTTCTCTCGACACCTAGAAGGACAGAAAGGGATAGGTAATGGTGAGTTTAGCAACTCATTCAAAAAAACCAAGTGTCTTTCTCAGTTGTGGACCTGATTTTACCAAATCTGGAGAGAAAAAAAATGCTGTGGCAATAATTATTCATGGTGCCTACTAATATAAAATTAGGGCAGAGCCGGCACAGCCTGCAAAGGAGGCTGAGGCAGAAGAATCACAAGTTCTTCACAGCACTGCTGAATAACTTAGTGAGATCCACGTTTTAAATAGAGTAATAAAGGTAAAGGCTCTACCTAGCAGCTGAGTCTTCGAGAAACCAAGGAGAATAACCAACTCTTGAGCTTTAAAATGCTCAGACTATGAAATAGCTTTTACTTACCCCCAAACCACCCCAGCTCCATTTTACCTCATTGGCTGAACTCAGTGCTTAAATTAGAGGTTCATCCTTGGTTTCTCATCTCAGTCTCATCATCAGAAATCACAGACCGTGTCAGAGTTCCCTCCACACATGGGAGGTAACTTTCTAGAACCCTTGACCTCACCAAGAATCCCCGACTGAGATGAGGAAACAGCTTTGCACCCCAGCGCTCTCACCATGGAAACAGCACAGCTCCAGCTCTGCTCCAGACCCCACAGGGCTTCCCGGTGCCGCAGGATAATGGGCTATTTTAGCAAACCCTGCCTGGTTCCCTGCGTCTGTGCCTTGCCTCTGCACTTACAGTCCTCAACCTTGTTGACAAGGACAACTTTTCTCCCAAGTCGAAGGGAAAAATGAGCGGCCTGCTGCAGAAGCACCACGGTGACCTTTAATATGCAATTTCCATTCTCATAAGGGTACAATGTGAGTCTGCCCCGCTTCTTCCCTTTCCTACTACTTGAAGAAAAGCATCTTCCAAAACCATATATATGTCTATTTCTTACCTTATTTATTTCTTCTGCAAGACCTTCCTGGGGCCGGGAAGTTTCACCACATGAACATTCGGCAGTATGCACTCATCAAAAATGATGCTTAAGATTTCTGAAAGATATGTAAAGAATTAACAGCATTTACTTATGAGCTCGGATTAGGCATCAAATAGGGGAAGGAAAAAGACTCTTCATTCCCCGTTCCTTTAGGAACTAAGAACATACGTTAAAATAAAAAGTTACAAAAACTGCTTGTCCACAGAATTTGGAGTTTATAACATCACCATGGAAACAGGGCACTTGGTATTGATAAACAGTACAGACTAAAAATTTAAAATATATAAGCGCCATAGATGTAGCTCAGTGGTAGGTGGCAGAAGGCCGTAGGTTTGATCCCCAGCACTATGGAGAAACACACACAGCGAGTTTTCTGATAACTTGATGCCTTGGTGTCTTATGTTACCCTACCACAGTTCCACGTCCCTTGATAAAGAACTTGAATCACTAAAGAAGTGAAAGAGCAAACTACCAAAAGACACTCCAGTGGTAGGAGCTCTCTGGCATTCTCTGCTCCATATACATACTCAAGAGAAGAAAGCTCTGACACACAGATGCCAGTTACCACCCCAATGCACTCCTGCCCCCCCAATACCCATAACTGCCCAAGGCACATTTATAAACTGGTAAGCAGCAAGACAGTCTCCATTTCCTGTCACAAATATTCCTGTCACTAGTCTAGTTTAAAAACCAGAGTAAGATGTAAGAAACAGGGAGTATCAACATATGTCAGTCACCCCTTATACCAAAAAATAGTCCACAGGGATTAAAGAGTCATAGGTAAAAAGCATGTAGAAACACTACAAGTACATATAAGTGAACATTTTAATGGTTTTGACATGGGAAAACCTTCCAACTGACTCTACTGTAATAAATCAACCTAGAAATTATAAGGAAATTTTGAGAAAATAGTTCAAAAACTTCTAATGTTGAAAAAAGTGAACAGATGTAAACAAAATTGAAAAACATTAAAACATATTGGAGGAAAAATACATTTATGACAAAAAATTTGTAAGCCCAATTTAAAAATCAGTTCTTAAAGATTAAGAAAAGATAAACACTAAAAGAGAATAAATGGCCAAAAAGGCAACTCTCAAAAGAATACAAATGGCCACTAAAATAAGGAAAGATGACTGTTACTGGTTGGTTCTTGATTATACCCCAAAAGCCCACATACTTCAGGTTTGCTTCCCAGCCCATGGCACCACTGAGCGGTAGTAGAACCTCTAATACAGTGCTGGCAAGTCTACAGTGCACATGATATTTGTTTTTATGATAAAAGATGTTAATGTGTGGGATGTTTTTTCTAAGAAAGACCTCAGTATTCAGATTCAATGGTACTGTTGACTCTGAGATAAGTAAGGGGGCTTGAGTTGTAGTTTGGACACTCATCTCCAAAAAGTTCTCTATCACTACTCTAACAGACGGGGCCTAGTGAGAGGAACTTAGATCACTGGGAAATGGACTGTGGGGTCCTCTTCCCTTCCTGTCTCTGTGCCTCACAGTCACCATGAGGTAAAGAGCCCTCCTCCGCCACGCACTCCCGCCATGATGTTCTGCCTCACAAGAGGCCCAAAAGCAACGCAGTCAACTGACCACAGACTGAACCTTCTAAAACTGTGCTCCAAAATAAACGCTTTCTCCTTCAAACTTATCTCAGTATTTTGTCAGTAACACAAAGTCAAATAACACAATGTTGAAATACACGAACATAAATACTCTAATAAAAATCTCAAAACTGGCAAAATGAAAAAGAAAAAAGTGACACAACATGGTATGTGTAAGGGGAAAAGGAATTCCTATGGGCATTCTTGTGCATTTTCAGGAGGGAAATTGGAAAGCAACTATGAAAACCTTAAAATTTTACATGTTTATTGACAATATTTATGATGTGCAATGCTATAATCAGTACATGAATACAATGTGTGATAATTATAAGGGAGCAATTTGCATTTCTATCTCCATAGAAATAGTATCATTTCTATGGGTTGGAAGTTGATAGATTCTTTTTCTTTGGTAATTTACAATGCTATAAGACATTAGAAATACTTTCTTTCCCTAATTGAACTTTAGGGTTCATTACACCTTCTTTCTGTCCCCCTTCCTCCTATTCTTCTTATCCTTTACTTTTCTCTATTCTGCTCTTTACTTACATGTTACCAAATTTTTTTAGCTCCCACAAATAGTAAACACATGTGCTATTTGTCTTTTTTATGCCTGGCTTATTCTATGTAATATAATGTCCTCAAATTCTATTCATGTTGCTTCAAATGACAAGATTTCATCTTTTAAATGACTGAGTAATATTTCATTGTAAATTGTAACACATTACTTTAATCTACTCATCCATCAGTGGACCTCTCAGTTGATCCCATCACTTGCATACTGTGAACAGTGCTACAATAAATAGTTTGGTGTCTCTTTTCCTTTGAATATAGACCTAGCAGTAGAACTGCTGGACCACATACGGTACTCTTTGACCAAGCAATAGCACTGCTAGCAACTGTCCTAAAGAAACATGCAGGGAACTATGTACTATTTATAAAATGAAACATTTTGATTAAAATATCTATCAATAGGGAATTATTTGAACAAAATTATGGTATATTCTTATTCAATATATGTAATGATACTTATTCATTATATGTAATGATACTTACCTATACTCCCTTAATACAGTCTAAGTGAAAACTCCAGTTGCAAAACTATATGCGATATGATTCCTTTTGAAAAATGTAAAGATATCTACAAATCCATAGGCCATCTATGCAAAGCAAGGCATGTGAAGGATGTGTCTTACTATGCCAGTGGTTTACATTCTGTGGGATTTCTGGAAGATTTCTCTCTTCTCCCTTCTTTCTATTATCGCTTGGATTTTCAACACTATTCATGTACTGCCTTCATAAATAAAAACAAAGTCCCAAACTTGGATTTTATGCCTGCATGACTCAGGCTTCCACTGAATCATATGACCTTAAACTAGCAACAGGAATCTGAGCTTTCTCTTGTCCTAGCTTTTTTCTGATCACATATAATTCATGACATTTCTATTAATTATTATTCTCTATTCCACAATACACATTATTTCAACACAAGATGATTTTCAAATCCCACTTAAAATATTATATTAAAATAAACTGAGATTTAATTAGTAATGCCATGCATACACATACAAATATAACAGCTTATAAAGTGTTCACGACAAAAGTTACTGTTTTTTTCTCTCCCAATAATCTTGTATGACAGGTGAGCTGGTTTTACTATACCTGTTTTGTAAATGAGTTTTAGAGAATTCAAATGAAATGACAGCGAAATAAAGACATTTTCAAATAGACTAGTACAAATTTCACAAATTCTTGTTCAAAGAAGTAGTGAGTGATGTATATTAATGTGCTGAAAAATTAACTTGAGGGGAAGGAATGGACTACAAGAAGCAAAGATAAGGAAGAAAATTATTAAAAGATAACAAAAACTAATAACTTACAAGTACCAACTATGAAAACAACTTTTCCATATGGTTAAAAAAAAAAGTGAAATTTAAGTGTCAGTTAAAACAATTCACATTGGCTGGAAACATGTTTCAGGGGAAAATTAAAATATGCTAACACTCTCAGCTGGTTCAGGAGGAACAAGGAAATACTGATAAGCCTTATCATTTTGCTCAAACATTCATTTAAGAATATATATTAACCTTCAGAGTGACCACTAAAAGAAGAAATCTTTTAGTATACCTTTCAAACTCATTGAGAAAGAAAAGAAATCAAGCAATTTGTTTAGTACAAGGTAAGAAAAATGGGAGAAAAGTAGGAAAAACTTCATGGCAAATAAAAAGCATAAAAGATGACAGAAGTAAATCCAAAGGTATTGTCAGTTCTAAAAAATAGAGGTGCTCACAGATTGGCTTAAAACTATGTCATAGATTGATTATTAGATATACACTGTATTAGCCAGATTTCCAGTTGGGGACAAAATACCTGACACCTGAAACTTAAAGGAAGAGATGTTTACTTGGTTTATGGTTCCAGAGGATTCAGTTCATGGTCAGCTAGTTCCAGCACAGGAACATCACGGCAGAAGGTTATGGTGGCTGGAAAGCAGAGGAAAGGAAGAGCGCCAGAGACAAGGGACCAAGGACTAGATACAATACTCAGGTTATGCCTCCATGACCCACTCAGATGCACCCAGAGCCACCCAGAAGTGTGTTTTACTAATCCTCTAGGCAGCTAATCAAGTTGACAATTAAGTTTAATGGTCAGATAGACATATAACAATAAAACATAAACTATTATATATATCTGTAACTATATATATATTATATATTATATATTATATATTATATATTATATATTATATATTATATATTATATATTATATATTATATATTATATATTATATATTATATATTATATATATTATACATTATGTATTATATATTATATAATATATTGTATTATATATACTACATTATATATTATATAGCTATTATATACATTCTTATATGTCACATAGACATATAACAATAAAACATAACCTACTAAAAATTAGGAAACAAGTAGTTTAGTTATTCTGAAGGCTGGGGCAGAAAGATCATAAATTTATGCTCAGCTTGGGAAATTCAGTGAGACTTCATCTCAAAAAATTCTGGGGATATAGCTCAGCATTTCCTGGATTCAGTCCCCAATATGCCCCACCACACACACACACACACACACACACACAGAAAACAGAAAAATATGAATCAGGAAAATGTCAATTAAAATCCAACTGCTATAGTTAAATACTAACATATACATTTTAAGGGAACAGCATTTAAAATGGACAAAGGAAACTATGTTACTAATAAAAGGAATCAACAAGAAGTACCTTTAACAGTTATGATGCTATACAGCCATTAAAAACATACCATCAAAATAAATACAGCAGAACTTAAAAAGTATGAGTATAAATGAAAAAAATGTACATTTGTAATGGGAGATTTTTAACATACTTCTCTGAGTGCTACAGTTTGAACGTGGTTTGTCCATAAATTTCTGTCTTAGTTACTTTTCTCTCTCATTGTTGAAATAAAGTACTTGACACCCAGAATGAAGGAAGGGAAGGTTTTACTTCTTACGATTTTGGAGGTTTCAGTCCATACTCAGCTGGCTCCAAGTGGCAGGGTGGCACGGCAGGGCCGCAGTAAACAGCAAGCACTAATGGGTGACAGAGAAAGACACACCTTCTTCCTGCTGTTACACTGTATGCTGGCTCCACCCCTGGGCGGGTGTAGTACTCATACCACCAATCAGAGCGCTAGACAATGAACCAATCACAAATGCTAGATTTGGTCACATCCATGATTGCCTGAGGCTTGGGGGGGCCAGTGACACAAACCATGACATTCCATCCCTGGCCCTCCAAAGACTCACTCAGATCCTTTATACAAGACATTTAGTCTTCTCCAAGAGTCACCAAAGTCCTAACAGTTTCAGCATTGCTGAAAAGTCCAAGTTCCAAGTCTGCTCCGAGATCTAAGGCAAACTCTTAGCTGTAAGCCCCTGTACAAATGAAAACAAAGTTAAACACTTCCAACATACAATTTCACAAAGTAAACATTACCATTCCAAAAGGTGCAAACAAGATACAAAAGATTGGGACCAAAGAAGTCCAAAATCCAGCAGGGCAAACATTAAGTCCCGGAGTCCCACACTCAGCATCTAAAGCAATCTGGTTGTGAGCTCCAAAAGGCTTGAGTGCCTCCACTCCCAGGGCCTTTCCAGGGGTTTCAGCTGAGGCTTGGGGGAGCCACTGAAATAAACCATGACAATAACAAAATTCATGTTGAGGCATAGTCCTCATTGTGGTGATGTTTAAGAGGTAATTAGATCATGGGGGAAAAGAATTAATATAGTAAAGAATTAATGTAGTTCTCATGAGAGTGCATTAGTTGTGAGGTCAGAGGAAGGGCATTGTGTACTAAGGACAAAGCCCTGGATTCAACACCTACTAACGCACACAGAGAAAAAGAGAGCAGAGGAGAGGAGAGGAGAGGAGAGGAGAGGAGAGACAGAGACACAGAGAGGAAGAATGAGTATGAATGAGTCAGCTATTACACAGTGAGCCTGTTGAGCCTAAGCCTGGTTTAGGATCCCAGATCTAACTGAATTACTTATTGCTTGAGAACGACTCTGTGAAATTAAATCAATCTCTCTCTCTGTCTCTGTCTCTGTCTCTCTTTGTCTTTTTTGAGACAGGGTCTCACTATGCAGTTTGGGCTGGCCTTGAACTCACTTTTTGTAGCCCAGATTGGTCTTGAACTCACAACAATCCTCCTTCCTCCGCCTCCCAAGTGCTGGAATTATAGGCAGGTGCCACCACACCTGGATATTAAGTCTCTTTTTGATGAAAGCTTCAGTTCACTTAAGTGGAGAAGGAAAGAGAAGCAAGCAAACAAAAGAGGAAAGGAAAGAAAAGAAAGGAAAAGAGAAAGGAAAGAAGGCACAGAGGGAGGGAAGGAAGGGGGTGGGGAGAGAGGGAAGGAAGATGGACAGACCCAAGCCAGCCAGCCAGCCCGGTATCTCCCATCCGTCCACCTAGCACATGTGCGTACAGGTCCGATTCCCATTCCACTTTTCCACCACATAAGGCCATTCCAAGAAGCCAAGCAAATGCCAACACTACGCTCTTTGACTTCCAGTACTGTGACCTAAATATTTTCCTTTAAATATTACCCAGCCTCAGGCAGTTTGTTCTAGTAAGAGAAAATAGCCTAAAACACTAATTGACACATCAAGCAAACAAAAAATAACAATTTGAGTTTCAAATGATATTATTAATAATCAAGCCAATTAGTACAGACAGGAAAATGGCCAGGGAGACCACTCTCCCTCCATCCAGCAGAATGTGGGCAACACTCTCGGGCCAATCCACCTTCCACTGTCCTAAGAGAAGCAGAAATAAAAATAACAAAGACCCAGGGAATCTCTCAAGGTCCAGGTCAGAGCACACGTGTGTTAGATCTCATGGCCTGACCGTCAGTAGTATTTTCCCCACCTGAACCTTGTTAAAGGTTCACACATACACATATGGACTGCACCGTACGTAATTATCTTTATACATAATGATCATACTCATCGTAAGGAATTTTGTACATGGTATATCTTCTTTTTTCCCCACTCCTCTCCCTTCAATCCCTCTTCTTCTCCTTATTTACAAAAGCTTTGTTTCCATTTTTATCCTCTTTTTTCTTTTCCCTTCCATTCTTTCCCCCTCCATTCCCTTGTTTTTCCTCACATTTGAACATTTTCTTCCCATTTCTCAGTACATTTTGATCCTTATTTACCCTTTTGGTTTCCCACACCAGAGAAATGATGTGGAATCTGCACATGTGTGTGGTCTCAAGCTTATCCTTCTTCATTATGTATGTTAATCCAATCAGAGCAGGTTCTGGGAAAGATGCACATGTTGAAAGCCCCTGAGATGACTCAGCACCCTGTCAATCATTCCTCTCTGTCTTGTAAAGAGACCCAGTGAAAGGCACCTGGGCAGAGGTGTACATCTTCTAAAAGGCCTGATTTACCTCTGTGCTTTTTATTTTCCAGTCATCCTGACACCACATTTCTGTTCATGCCACCTTTTGTTTCCACTGGCACAGAATAGCCCTAAGCACATCGTCCCATCATCTTCAATCAACATAGTTGCTTTTTCTTCTACCTTTAGACAAAACATGTGCAATTCTTAGCTCACTGTGCATAAGAACCTGAAGTCTGCCAGATACACCACACAGATTCATAATTATCTAATTTACATTTATTACTTTGCATTCAATCAAAAGAGAGTTGGCCCTCTATATCCACAGGTTCTTCATTCATAGATTCAACAAAAAATATTAAGAAAAAAGTGTGTCTGTACTGAAAATGTATAGATGTTTTCTTCTCTACAACAGAGATGTTTTCTAGTCTCTACAATAGAGTAAAACAAGTTTTTGCATTACATATATATATATATATATAAAATTTTTTTTGAGACAGGGTCTTGCTATGTAGTGCAAGCTGGCCTTGAACTCACTTATGTAGCCCCAGCTGGCCTTGCACTCACGGTGATCCTCCTGCCTCAGCCTCCCAAGTGCTAGGGTTGATTACAGGGGTGCACCACCATGATCAGCAACATTGTATTGGGTACTGTAGGTCTTTGAGAGGTAAGTATATAGGAGGATGTACGTAGGGTACACGCAAATATTGTACTATTTATATACATGATTTCAGCATTGGAGGACTTTGGTTTCCATAGGTGTCCTAGAGGGATCAATATTCATCTTTAAGACTGTATGAAATTTTTACCTAAAAACTGTTACTGTTAACATAGGTGTTGGAGACCACTATGAAGCAGCTCTGAGCAGGATTTAAATTTTACTAATTGGCTTTCTATGTTTATCTGTGAGTCTGCCCTAGGCCTTGGCCCCTTGCCTGGTGATGGGAGCTGATTCATAGTAAGTGAACCTCTATGAATCACTGGTCCTGGCTGAGGCCCACAGTGGCCTGTGAAGCCAGAGACACCTCAAAGGGCAAGACAAGGCCACAGCTGCAGACACCTGGTTCCAACACTAATTAGGTAAATAGAGACTGCAGCTGCAGGCATCTCACTCCTGCTGTCTCACTTCTACCATAAATGTCATCCTGTAGATAAGACAGTTCTCCTAAATTGGCATAATTTACAACTTGGAGAAGTCTTTGAAATGACTCCCAAAGTCCTGCTCATTTCCCGCTCTTTCCTCAGTTTCCCCCACCCTTTGTTTTGGACCTAATAAATATAGGCGGTCCAGAGAAGTCTTTGTCTTAGCCCTCGGAGTCTCAAACTCAGCTAAAGGGTTTTGAACCTCCTGGAGCCCTAAAATCATACCACTTATCTCGTTTTATTTAAGCCTTCACCCTGCAGTCGTTTGGGAGATTGGGGATCTAGGTCAGGACCCGATACATAGGCAACTCGATTCTAAAAATCCAGTATAATACAGATTACATTCTTTAACTACCATATGATTATAGATTAACTTAAGAAACTGAAAACACTTAAAACAGTTTAGCGAGTAGGGATATAGCCCAGTGGCCGAGCACCTGCTTCACAGTAAGAGGCCTTGAGTCTGATCCCCATCACCTGGGGGGGAAAAAAACCTCAAAAGAGTCACACACATAATTTCTATTTAACCCATAACTTTAAAGCAATCATACCTTAAATTATTTTTTAAAGCTCTGCAACTCAACACCACATTTCAGTGAGGCAGATGTTGTACCAACCCTTGATAGTTATCGGGCAGGCAGGAGACAAGTTTTGTTTTTATACTTATCTGCAGTTCAAAGGAATCAAATCGTTCTAGTTGAAAAGGAAAAGCTCTTATTTACAGAATATAGCAATTATAAATGAAGACAGAACAACAGAATAAAATTCAAGCATTGATTATCAATCATTATTTTGAACATCTAAACAAAAGTTAATGAGGAATTCGATATCTATATGGTGCCAAGGGACTACTTACAACGATTACTTTTTGGTTGAAAGGACTGAAAAAATATAAACCTTACACTGGAGGATGAGGGTGTCACCAACTAACCCAGTGATCAATATTTAACACTACTAGTGGTGGAAAAACACACATTATGTGTCTTCGGAGATAAAATATTAAGTATAAAATATCATCTCTGATGTATCCTAGCCAAAAATGTTTAACTGAAATCTTACCAAGTTTATAAGAAATACAGATAAAAAGACAAGTGAAGCAATACCACCGGGAAGCAATCAAGCAAATTCAGGAGGTGGAGTTTCTCAGACAGCTAGAAGTGCTGCAAAACAAGGGTTGGCTTTAGGTTAAAAGGTTGAGGGATAGATACAGTACAATGTATGGTGGTGGCCTAGACCGTGGAGAAATCTGAAGATGACCTAAACATTAGGTGACGTAGGAGGATTATTAATTTTGTTAAGTGTAATAAAATCAACTGGTTACAAAATAAAATGTTCCTGGATAAAAAAAATGTGTTATAGTTACACAAGATATATTGCTCAGCTATAAAAAGGTACAACAGATGACCCTAAACAAATGACAATTGTAGGAAGTCATAATATTTATCAACATGCTAAGTAAAAGAATTCAGATATTAAACACCATAAATTGCATGCATTCTTTTAAAAAAATATTCAGGAAGAAAAAAAAAACCTATGAATAGTAGGTTAGTGATTGCCTGGGTATGCGATCAGAAACACTGAATCTGCTGGAAGACAGAATAGGCAGAACTCTCAAAGACACAAAGACTGATTACACGGGAAATACAACAAAGAACCAACAGCTGGGATCTCGTTTATTTTGCACAGCTAAAGAAATCAATAGAGTGAAAAGACATCCCACAAAGTGCAAAAATTTTTAACCAGTTGTTCCTCAAAGGACTAATATCTAGAACATATAAAGAACTGAAAAAAATCAGATTCTACAAATTTAAAGACCCAGTCCAAAAGTGGGCATTTGAGATGAATATTCACTTCTTGGATGTAGAAGTACAAATGGCAAATAAATGTATGATAAAATGTTCAACATCACTGGTCATTTGAAAAATGCAAATTAAAATAATGCTGAGATTCACTCTCACTCTAGAATGAATGACTACTATCAATAAATCAACCACTAAATGCAGGCAGGGATGTGAGGAAAAAGGAACTCTTTTCCATTGTTGGTGGGAGTGTAGACTAGAGAAACCACTGTGGAAATCAGTGTGGAGATTCCTCAAAAAAACTAGGATTGGAGGTGCCATCCAACTCAGCTTTTCCCCTTCTGGGTATTTTCCCAGAACTAAAAATATCACACCACAGCAATATATATGCACCCATGTTTGTAACAGAATGTGTAGTATCTAAATCTTGGAAACAACCCAAATGACTATCAGTCAAGGCATGGATTAAAAAAACAAGATGTGGTATTTTATACAATTATTATGAGTAACATATTTTGAAAATGATAGATTAAAAATAAATGAGTTAAGTACTTAGTTCAAGTTGTTAAAAACTAATTTTGTGTTACTACATAGAAAATAGAAGAAATAATAAATCAGAAAATAAAATTAAAATAAAGATTATTATTACAAAATCACCAAATGTTAGGAATAGATCTGTTACAGAAAATACAGCCGTGATAATAATGAAACCTTAGACACACCACCCTGGGACCTTGGCCCACGCAGCTGCACGCTTCCCACACAACTCCCACTGGCCCCGGGGAATGTGTGCTTCCCGTGAACCTTGGCTGCGTGGTTGAGAGCTTCCTGCACGACTCCAGCCAGCACTGAGGAACAACACGCAGCCCTGGTACCTTGGCTCGTGCCCAGCGGATGCCTGGACCTAGGACATCTGACAGCACCTCGGGGACACTCCCTACCTCCTGGACCTAATACTGCTGTTGATCTTCAGCTCCCACCCTTTCTCCCAGAACCTTGGACTACAGCGGATTAACTGTGCTAGCTTGCTCCAGTCAGTATGTCCACCAGAAGCAAGAACAGGAGACACTGAGATACAGGACTCCTAAAGTAACACACTGGAAACCTCTGAAAAGATAGCAAGTGAAATAAAAAAACAACTCCATAAGGCCACAGAGGAAATCAAATTAGAAGTACCCTCCCATGTAACGATAGAAGTAACAACCTTAGTAAAGGAGTTGCTGAGCGTAGTTAAAGAAGAAATAGAGAAAAAAGTACAGGAACATGGGAAACTGATTGAAATCTTGAATGAACAAGATAGAAAACAAGCAGAATTCATGAAGCAAACTGAAAGAGACATCCAAGAAACAAAAAATTCTATTCAAAGCTGGCAAAACCGTTTAAACGAAGCTGAGGATAGGATTTCGGACCTTGAGGACAGGATCGCAATTAGTGATCATGAAAGGATAGAACTTTTAAAATTAACAAAGCAGCATGAAATGACAATCCAGAAGCTTCAAGATGATGCCAAGAGCAACACTATAAGATTAATAGGTATCAGGAAGATGGAGTCAATGCAAATGATATAACTATAACTAAAATATTGACAAAAGTAATAGCAGAAAATTTCCCAAACATGGGGAAAAAAACTGATATGCAGATAAGTGAGGCATATAGAACACCAAACAGTCACAACCAACATAAATCTACACCCAGACATATAATAATTAAGATCTCAGACATACAGCATAAAAACAGAATACTAAAAGCTGTTAGAGAAAAGATACAACTCACCTATCAAGGAAAGCCTATTAGAATCACAGCAGACTTTTCAGCACAAACCCTCAAGTCAAGACGAGCTTGGAGTGAGATATTGCAAGCCCTGAAAGAAAACAGCTTTCAACCCAGACTGATGTACCCAGCAAAACTTTCATTCAAATTTAATGGAGAAACAAGATATTTCCATGACAAAGAACAGCTGAAGAAATTCTTGTCCACCAAACCAGCCCTAGAAAGAATATTGAAAGACATATTAGATAGAGATAAAAATGACCACAATCCCCAGAACAACAACAGAAAGAAACCATCAGGTAGGACAAGCAATTGAACAAGGGGGAAAAGCAGAAAGCAAACAACTGGAACATAAGATGGCAAGTCAGGCCAGTACTTATCAGTGATATCCATTAATGTAAATGGCCTCAATTCACCTATCAAAAGAAATAGGTTGACAGAATGGATCAAGAAACAGGATCCCACAATATGCTGTATACTAGAAACACATCTGACCCAAAAGGAAACTCATAGATTAAAAGTCAAAGGATGGAAAACAGTATTCTATGCAACAGGAACCCAGAAAAAAGCAGGAGTAACTATTCTATTTGCAGACAATATGAACTTCAAACCTAAGATGATTAAAAGAGATAAAGAGGGTCACTACATACTCGTAAGTGGAAAAATTCAAGAGGAAGAACTAATAATTATAAATATGTATGAACCAAACACAGGAGCACCCAATTATATAAGACAGATACTAAAGGACATGAAAAACCAAATACACAAAAACACAGTTATAATAGGGGACCTTAACAGCCCATTGTCACAAAGAGATAGATCAACTAGACAAAAAGCAAAGAAATAATAGAACTGAATCATACCTGTGAGCAACTGGAATTAGCAGATGTTTACACAGTATTCCACCCAACCACATCAGAATACACATTCTTCTCAGCTGCACATGGAATATTCTCCAAAATAGACCATATATTATCCCATAAAACATTCTTAAGTAACTGCAAAGGTATTGAAATTATCCCATGCATAATATCTGACCATAGCACACTGAAATTGGAAATTAATGGCAAAAGAAACTGCAAAACCTACATAAATATATGGAAATTAAATAACAACCTTTTGAACAACCATTGGGCTACAGATGAAATTAAGGAACAAATAAAGCAACACCTACAATTCAATGAAAATGAGGAAACAACATACTGTAATCTGTGGGATGCAATGCAAGTGGTCTTAAGAGGGAAATATATAGCAATAAATTGTCATATGAAGAAAACAGAACGAACACAAATATACTAGCTAATGCTTCGTCTCAACTTTCTAGGAAAAGAAAAGCAACTTAAACCCAAAGCTCATAGAAGAGAGGGAATTGTAAACATTAGAGCAGAAATCAATGCAATTGAAACTAAAAAAAACAATACAAAGAATTAATGAATCCAAAAGCTGGATTTTTGAGAGAGTAAACAAAATTTACAAACCGCTAGCTAACCTTATAAAGAAAAAGAAAGAAAAAACCCAAATTAACATAATAAGGTCTAAAAGGGGGGAAATTACTACAGATCCCATGGAAATTCAAAAGATCATGAATACCTACTTTGAAAATCTCTACTCACGTACAGTAGAAAACACAGAGGAAATGGTCAGATATCTAGAAACATATGAACTACCAAAGCTCAACCAAGAAGATATAGCAATTTTGAGTACCTCAGTATCAGCAACTAAAATCGAAAATGTAATTAAAAACTTACCAACAAAGAAAAGTCCAGGTCCTGATAGATTCACAGCTAAATTCTGTAAGAAATTTAGAGAAGATTTGATGCCAATGCTCCTTAAACTCTTCAATGACATTGAAAAGAAAGCAGTCCTCACTAAATCATTCCTGGAGGCAAGCATAATTCTCATACCAAAACCAGAGAAAGACCTAATCAAAAAGGAGAACTATAGGCCAATCTCACTAATGAAAGCACAATGATGCAAATATACTCAATAAAAGATTGGCAGATAGAATGCAACAAATCATCAAGAAGATTATACATCATGACCAAGTGGGGTTCATTCCAGGAATGCAGGGATGGTTTAACATACGCAAATCAATAAATGTGATACACCGTATCAACAGAGCCAAAAACGGAAATCACATGGTCATCTCAATAAATGTGGAAAAAGCTTTCAATAAAGTCCAACACATGTTCATGATAAAAGCCCTTCAGAAACTCGGAATACACAGTGTCTACCTCAACCTTATAAAGGTCATCTATGACAAACCAACAGTCAACATTATACTAAATGGACAAAAGCTAAAAGCTTGCACATTAAAATCAGGAACAAGACAAGGCTGTCCACTATCACCACTCCTTTTCAATACTGTTCTGGAAACACTAGCCAGGGCAATCAGACAAGACAGAGAAATAAAAGGAATAAAGATAGGAAAGGAAGAAGTTAAATTATCGCTATTTGCAGATGACATGATACTCTATATAGAAGACCCAAAAAACTCCATTAAAAGACCACTAGAGGTAATAAACAAATTCAGCAGTATAGCTGGATACAAAGTTAATGCTCAAAAATCAATAGCATTCCTGTACACAAACAAAAAACTCACCACAAGGGAAATAATGGAAATATCACCCTTTACAATAACATCTTTAAAAAATGAAATACTTAGGAATCAACCTAATTAAGAATGTAAAAGACCTCTATGCTGAAAATTATGCTATGCTAAAAAAAAAAGGAGATTAAAGAGGATATTAGAAAATGGAAGGATATTCCTTGCTCTTGGCTAGGAAGAATCAACACTGTAAAAATGACCATACTCCCAAAACTGTTATACACATTTAAGGCAATCCCAATCAAAATACCATTAACATAACTCACAGATCTAGAGAAAACATCCCTAAAATTCATTTGGAAACAGAAGAAACCTAGAATAGCAAAGGCAATTCTGGGCAACAACGGCAAGGCAGGAGGCATCTCAATTCCTGACTTGAAACTATACTACAGAGCCACAGTGATAAAATCAGCATGGTACTGGCAAAGAAATAGACCTGAGGATCAATGGAACAGATCAGAAGATGCAAGCACAACCACAAAGACACTCAGCCCGATATTTGACAAAGGGGCTAAACATGTTCACTGGAAGAAGGATAGCCTCTTTAATAAATGGTGTTGGAAAAATTGGCTCTCCACAGGAAGAAGACTGAAACTAGATTCATGGAGGCACGGAACTCCACATGCAGAAGACTGAAACTAGATCTCCAGGAGGCACAAAAAACACTGGAAGCACCCTAAACCACAGGCTGCATCCCAAACCAATAAACATGTTTTGGAGGGTTGTGGGGCTCAATCCACTCACCAAACTGAGGCTCCCCCATGTGACCCAGCTGCCTTGGCAGGAATGCACAGCTTTAGGTCCCACCCCAGACTTCCAGAAGCAGAATCTTTTTAACAAGATTTCCAGGTGATTTTGGACACAGCAGTTTCAGAAGCATCATACACTCACTGGGCAGATCGCTTACCCTTTTTACACTTGTTACCTCTTCTGTAAAAGGGGAGTGATATTAAGGACTATATAAATAGTATGCATTAAACATGTAGGATGGGGCTCCCACACAGGGAAAGCTAAGGAGATGGTGCTACCATTATTAAAGTCCACGTTGCATGCATCCCCGAGTTCATTCCCATTCACCTACAATCTTCTACTTACAAACTCTGCTGCTAGCTCTGCAAAGTGTCTTATACCATATGCTCTATAATACAATTAAACATGCAAATAAACACTTGTGCATCCACCTTCTCCCTCCAATCAGTAAGCCTTCTCCTAGAGTTCAAAGATTTTGGCTCCTCTAGGATGTCAGTGTCTGCTCCCCTGAAGAAGTAAATTGCCCGAGAACTCTTAGTTAAAGGTCTCCACTGCCAAAGGTGTGCTTTGTTTCTATGGGCTCCCTTTCCCATGATCCTTTTTCCTGCCCCATAGTCCTCCTGCAACCACGCATGATTTGAATTGTCAAAAGTCCTATCGTGGGCACTTCTAGCACCTTAAGGAAAGCTACAGAATACATGAATCTCTTCCAAATGAAGTTCAAGATATTAGCATGGCATCAGACTACTTATTTGGGGACTGTACGTTATTTGATAAGGTTAGATTTTTCTTGAAGCACAGCTGGACATACTAGGGAATCAACTTTTGTTCAGTAAATGAATAGTAACTGTTACATTTACCAATTTTTAAAAATGCTTAAAAATAAAATATGCTTTACTCTGTTGGGGCAAACAGAAGCTAAACACTAAAAAGAATTTGCTTTCTAATTTACCTTCTGCTCCTATCTCTTCATAATTTTAGCAACATCTCTTGCTTGGTCCTGGCACCACAATAAGATTTTTTTTCCATATTTCTATTTGTGCAATGACTAAAACAATCTTTTGGAATAATCACCAGGGTTATAACATTTATCTTCCAGCTAAGAAGGCTGAGATTTAATGACCTGCTCCTCAGGGTTTTGGAGCTGTCAGGACAGATGTGGGACCCCAGAAGTCCTTGCTCTGAGGTGGAGTCTTGTAGCCACTGTACTGCAATACTTTCCGCCTACTGAGCTGTGTCTTAATACTTTCCTACAGGTAAGGCATCACCTCTGTACTTCCCCAGTGTCTTAGTTATTTTTTACTCCTTGATGAGACAAAATACCTGATGTCCAAAATTAGGGAAGGAAGGGTTTATTTCTTACAGTTCTTGGGAGGCTTCAGTCCATACTCAGTTGGCTCCAAGGCAGGGTGGCATGGTGGGGTAGCAGTTCATGGCAACTGCAAACAGCAAGGCACAAACAGGCAAGAGAGAACAACACACATTCTTCCTGCCTTTACGTTGTATGCTGGCTCCACCCCTAGGCTGGTGTAGCGCTCACACCACTAATCCAAGCGCCAGACAACAAACCAATTACAAACGCTAGATTTGGTCGAGTCCATAATGCATGAGGCTTGAGGGCCACTGACATAAATCACAATACCCAGGGAGAAGAGTTGTTGAAGTTTAACCAGAAACTTTAAATAAAGAAAAATCCTAAGTATAAATATCATTCAATCTCCAAGCAACCCACTCAGCTTTTTCCATTTTTCACCCAGTTTCCAATAGCTTCCCTTGTTAGGTCACTTTTCAGCTATCAAAAATACACTGAAGGAAATAATGTTAATGAATTTATATTTCAAATAACCTTGAATAAGTTGCTGAGCTTCTACAAACATTAGTAAACACTCACGACACAAAAGCATGACATGTTAAATACCCAGAGGAATTAAAGTCAGCATAGCCTAGCAATACTTGAATATCCATATTGATTGTGACACAATTCACACTAGCCAATATATGGAACAGGGCTAGATGTCCATCAGTAGATAAATGGATAGAGAAAATGTGGTACATTTACACAATGGAATGTTACATAGCAAAAAAGAACAAAATTATGTCATTTGCAAGGAAATGGATAGAACTGGAGATTACAAAGTTTAGTGAAGTAAGTTAGATACAGAAAGACAAGTCATACATGTTTTCATTAACCGTAGAATCAGATAACATGAAAATAGAAGAAAGCCTATTATTAAGAGGAAGGGAATGAGGAGAGATGAGGGAAAGCAATGGAGGGAAAGATATGAGCAAAGTATAAGTGTGTACGAAAAGACCACATTGATGCCCAATATTTAGCCAAGAGGGGTAGCAGACATCTGTAATCTCAACATCCTGGGAGGCTGAGGCAGGAGGCCGACGCTGAGGGCAGTTCTGGGAGATCCCCACTGCCTGCCGCAGGTCCACCCTCCGTGTACTCTGTGCTGCCTTTCACTTGGGCCTTATGGAAATCACGCCTGCTGCCTCAGTGTGCTGAGGTAGACGACATCTGCACTTTTAGAGCATTTTTAAAAGACATATTTGCCGTTCACAAAAAAAGTACTTTCTCAAAAGTAAAATAATCTCTGTATATGGAAATCTTTTGTAGATTTGGGAGTTGTGACACGCAGGGTCTTTAGGCTGAGAAAAATGAGGAGCAAACCAAAAGCAGCAGGACTTAAAACGGAAAACAGAGCTAAATTTTTTGTTTGCTTTCGCCCCACCTACAACTGGTATTTAACAATAACAAAAACTCCACTCTTAATAATTTACAGTACAGGGCAGGATGCAGTAGAGAAGTCAAAGTAGGCTTTAGGAAGCCACAGAAATCTGTAGTACTTCTCTGGCAATTTATAAAGTGTATTTTGCACCACCAGAAGATGGGTGTTGCTATCAATCCCATTTTTCAGAGACTTGCGCAGGCCTCTGATAGGCAGACCCAGAACCCAAACTTAAACCCTTTCATTCCAAATAACCTGTTCCTACTGCCACAGCGGTGCCACAAGGTGTGTACCTGCGCCCACAGCTTCTGCATACTCCAGGACAAGAAGGGAAGCGTGGGGCAAGAGCAGACACAGCTCCACACTGGGCGAATGGCCTGAGAATCGCATGGCTGGGTAGCACAGGTAGGAAAAACAACAGGATGACGGTCAGGAAAGCCAGCAAAACAGGAGTAACCAGCACACAAACCAAGCAGAACAACATCAAGGTTAGCTGAGCTTTCAGTCCCCGTTTTGTCACAAACACTTTTACCCACTGGAAGAAGAGGATGAGGAAGCTGCTCTAGTTGGCGGCATTCCATTGCATCGCTGCCTTACACCGGGGACATTACAGACCATTCCCACGCTTGCTTGTCACCTGAAGTCATCAATTACCTCCTCCTAGGTTACCTGAAAGTATTTCATTCGTTCGTTTAATAAACCAGACTTGTGTTCAAGGCCAAGGTAGCTGTGGGAAGTCCTGCCCTCAGCCTGTGGACATTCCATGCAGCGCGCAGTGGCAGACTCATGGCTCCAAACTTAAACTGAACTTACTTCGGAAGTAAAGCCCACTTGGAGAAGAGGAGACAGCACTCCCAGCTCAAGCGTTTCCAAATGAGATCAGAGTCCTGGACAGGATGCTAGCCTGCACTCTCAGAACGTTAATGCCCAGTAAAGGCATAAATTAAGGAAGTATTTAATGCTATTAGAGTAAATGATAATTTTCTCTCCTAGAAAGTGGACAACTCCATCTTTAAAAACAAAGTCTGTAGCCAAAAGAGTCATCAAACAGTTCTAGATAAAGGACACAGTTGAGCCCTCGCTGTCATGCCAGGGGTAGGTGGCTGCAGACTTGTGAAATGTTTGAATAGGAATGCTGCTGCTGCTGCTTCACTTCTGAGAGTCTGTTCAAAACGCACAGCTTTGAGTTTTGAAGAAATCCTAGGCATAGGCAAAAGTTTCATTTCCATAAAAGGAAAGATAGCAAATATTTTCTCTTTAAATTTATAGTTTTTATGTCAGCTACTCATGCTTTTGTATATAAAATGGAGCCACAGACAATATTAAACAAATGGCTGCAACTATGTCCCCCACAGATACCAAAATCTATAGATGCCCAAATCCATTACGTAAAATCACATCATATGTGCATATAACCTGCAGACATCCTCCTCATACTTTAAGTCATTTCTATAATACTTATATTGCCAAATACAATGTAAATATTTTACTGTATTGCTTAGAGAACTTTTTAAAAAAATATGTACATGCTTAGTACAGACATCATTTTTTCCTGAATATTTTTAGACCATGGTTGGTTGAGTCTGTGGATATGGAACTTAAGGACCGGACCCTGGCCAAGCAACATTTGTTCTAGTCCCATGAGAAGGCACATCGTGGGATAGCAACAAGTCTCCCAAGAGACTTGTATACAGAGTCAGAAATATGTAGAACTGGAGACAAAATCTGCTTGAGTTTTCTGGGTTTTATCCTTTAATGTTTCAAGGCCTCGAGGAGAACTCATTTCCTGAGAGAACCTCCCATCAAGATGTTCTATAACTTCACCTTACTCTCGCCTTGATGTGAGTCCTACAAACTGCCATGAATCTACCCATACCCTTATTTCCCTTCTCTTCGAAGTCACAACATGCCAAGAACCCTGTAACAAAAACCGTTCACACTGTAACAAAAGCAAATCAGTATACTCAGTACGCAATTTGTATGAAAATCAAATCACTGTTCATAATCTCCAAAGAGATATGTGCCAAAGAGCAGGCAGGGCTGTTATTTCTGAGTGCCTGTGTTCGCAAGGTCACAGAAGCATCCTGTCTGATCCCTGAATTGAGCTCAACCAGGAAGCTGCGCAGCATGGCTGTTAGCACCGTCCAGCGAGGACCTGCCCACAGCAAGCGTGATGAGCAGGAACAGCCATAAACACAGTAACACAAAAATACACTGGATGTTATCTAGTTGTGACAAAAATACTGTGACAAAAATAGGCATTTCCTACAGTGAGATCTCCCTGTGTCATCAGTGCTGGGGTCTGGGCACAGAGAGAAGGCAAATGGGGGGGGGGGATATGGGGGGCGGTTTTCTCAGAAACAAAGACAACCTGGGTGTGAACTTGACATTAAACATGACCCGTAAACTTGGGTTTATGTAGTCACATGTGGACATAGCATAATATTTTAATATTTTAATTTTTAATAGAAGTAAGTATTACCCAAAATAGTAGAGTTTCAATACTGCACCTCTTCAAACCCCTCTGGGGAAAGAAACGCACTGGAATACACTATAACAACTGAGTCAAGTCCATATCTAAAACCTGGTAAAGGGCACTGTGACCTGCACAACTTTGAACGTATAAGTAAGATAAACCTACCTGTTGAGTGTCAGATGAGATGAAATCACTAGCTGAAGTTTTTTTGTGGTTGTTTACTTTCCATTCTTTACAGTCCTCAGATTTGCTGTGAACCACCAACAGTAAAGTAGTAAAAGATGACACAATAACAACATTGGCAACCACGACATCTAAGTCAGTATTCTGTATGTAGCAAATTACAAATTTTTAAATATCAGCGCTTTCTGCATTTTTGGGAAAGCCTGGGTTCTTTCTCCCGCCTCCATGTTCTAATCTGGAATTATCTGGACAAGGTCTTGATCACAGACTTCCCAGGGCTGAAGCTACCCAATGGCCACGCAGCGCCTCACTGCGCAGAGCCCTCTAGTTTAAGGGGTGGGGAAGAGCCACAGACTCTCGCTGACCTCTAGCTGACACAAATTCAGTTTGCGCTTTTATCAGGCATTGATACATTTTGAGCACAAACGAAATTCCGTCCTTGCGCCTGACACCCCGAGAGAGCTAAAATACAAAACTGCTCTCGGTTGAAAACCTTAAGCTCCAATCCTTACCTCTGAAAACAGAAAAGAGAGAGAACACAAACAGATATAAGGTTGGGCGATTTCCTCTTGGTAGTTCTTCCTGCCAAACCAGCTACCTCCTAAAGCTGTCACTCTTTGCAAACGCTAAGGAACAAACACGCATCTCAGCCCTGCAAGTGTCCCTTCTGGTCTAGCAGGGGGAGGGAAAAGTAATACCGAATGCAAATACTCGCGGGTACTTGCTGCTACCTTCATTCCTCACGGTCTGGAAGTCTGACTCCACAGCACCCCTAAGATTTCTTTGACAACGCCTCGTGTCGGCTGAGACAGCAGCCGCCTCTGAATCGGTTGCCCCGAGCCCCTGGGATTTCCTCCTCCGCGCTCTCCCGGGTCCGCTCCTTCCCTGCGGGAGGGCTACATCCTTCCCACCCAGCCCCTCCTGCAATTCGGGGCCCAGGCCCTAGGCCCCCGCCTCCCGCTGGCCCGCTGGAATCCGCCAGTACCGTACCACAGCGCCGGTCCGCGCCCTCGCCGCAGCCGCAAACGCGCCCGGGCCGCTGGGGCTTCGGCGGCGTCCGGAGCGGCGCGGGCTCCGGGGAGGCAGGGACTGCGCGCCCGGCGGGAACGGTGGGCGAGCGGCTGCGGCCTGGGCCTTACGCCCCGGGGCTCCTTTGAGTCTCCCGCAGCCCCGCCACAAGCCGGCGGCGGCGGGGCACAGAGGCCCAGGCCGCGGGGCGTGGTGGCTCCCGGCGCAACCTGCCAGCTCCCGAGGGCAGAGGCGTGGGCGGCGCCTCCCTGCCCAGAGCCCAGACCTCCGCGTCCAGTCGGGTGCATCCGCAGAACACCGAGTCCACGGCCACGCCTGCGGCCAGCCCCAGCCTCTGCGGCTTCGGGTCGCCTGGGCTCCCCGGCACACTCACCTCCGCGCGGGGCGCCCACTCGGCTCCAACGCCGGGGACGGCGCTCCAGCCCTGCGCGCCCCGGCCTCCCGCAGCGCACGCACGCTCGGGCGCACGCAGACGCGCGGCGGGGTGATGGGCTGGGGGAGGGGGCTGCGGCCGAGCCCCCTGCGGGCAAACGACCTGGGCGCCCCGGGCCCTGCGCGCTAGGCTTGGCGCACTCTATCTGTTCTCGCCATCACCTTGCGTTCCAAACACTGTCAGGTTGTGCATGCATTTAGTGTTTGTGGCGGCAGAGGTTTGGGGCCTTAACGCTAGGATTTGTTTACTATTTCCGTTCCCACCGTGCCTTTGTTCCAGGCTTGCCATTGTTTCAAGGGATTTGCTTGTTGAACTCCACGCGGAGCTAATGAGGAAAGAAAATATCTTGGCAATGCCATAAGGGTGGTACCACCCAGTCTGGAGTTTACATCTCACCGCACCGTCGGTGGACATGGAATTTTGGGATTTAATGTTTACCCTACTGGGTTTCTGTCTTTCTGTGGCCCAATTCCTTTCTGTTCCTCTCTTTCTTCCTTTTGGAATGGAACCGTTTACTCTGTGCCATTATATGTTGTAAGTGTTTCATTTCTTTTTTATTTTTACAGGGTCTCACAGATAAAAGTTTGCCTTGAGTCTGAGAGGAAACTGGATTTGGTCTTTTCAACGATGCTAGAGCTGTTAAAACTGTGGCAACCCTTAGTGATGGACTAAATGCACTTCGCATAGTAAGATGAGCATAAGCCTTTTTGGGGCCCTTGGTGGCATGTTATGGTTTAGATCTAGAGTATTGCCCGGAAGTCTCGAGTTCAGAGGTGGAACCTTTGGAAGATGATTGAGAAATGGGGGGCCTACACTCATCAGTAGATTGATCCGCTGAGTGGGTGTGCAGTTAGGAGGTAGAACGTGGTTGGGGGTGCTCGCTGGGGACGGGAACTGGGACAGTGTATTTTTGTCCCTAGCTCCTCATTTCAGTCTCTGCTTCCTGGCTGCCATGCAGTGGGCAAACATCTCCTGCCAAGGCCTTCCCCAACCCATTCTGCTCAGAGCTAACCAGCTGTGGACTGACTCCTCTGAAAACTGAGCCGAACTGAAAATCTCCTCCCAGAAGCTGTGGGTGTTGGGCATTTAGTGCCAGCAACGGGGGAGTACTAATACTGCATACTAATGCTGTAGTATTATTTTAGTAACAAAAAACAAATCAAGAACATGTAATTTACTGTGTAATCCTTGCCTTTGGTCATTTGGTCTCTGATTTATATCATAAGTTCTAAAATTTTGGCGTGATAGAGAGACCAAAAGGGGGAAAAAGGAGGCCTGCATTGTGGGCACGGGAGGGCTGCAGAAAAGAAGGGTGCTCTGGGGAACAAAGAGATGAGATGGCTTTTTATCAAATTACAATTGGGAGGGGTTTGGGGCTAGACAAAGGGGTCGTATATATTTTGGACTGGGGGTCTTCCAAGGACAGGAGATTTATGGCTGGGCCAGGGAAAGAAGAAGGAAGTCAGATGAATTATTGTTTCCGGCCTCTTTGCTATCTCAGACCGTCACCATCATGACTTGGTGAATTTTACATGGGTGAGAACCTGCCAAAAGCAACAAAGTAAGCTTTTCTAAGTCCACTTAGATGCTTAAGCTGTGCTCAGTAAGAGCTCTGTCAACTGGATGTGATGACTGTAACCATCCTGTCTTCCACAAGGGAATTCTCAGTGGACATTCTCTATCCCACAGGCAAATGTAGTGTTTAAACAGCCTGTACCCCCACTTCTGAAAAGTACATTTTCCAGTGAGTCAATCCAAGTCATTGGATCATATTGATGGTTTTGTTTGCATTAGCAAATTAACTTCTGGTTTTAGCCCTACCAACTGGTCTGAATTTCATCCTAGTCAACATTCTAAGAGTCAGAAGCATCAAGAGAGAAACTAGCTTCACAAGTCATGCAGCATCACTTTTGCCACATCTTATTAATAAAAACCAAGCACAGGACTCTTCATGATCCAAGAGACAGAGCCTAGTCTGGGGCATAATCACCAAGAAGTGAGGGTGGGGCTCCAGGGTTAGTATGCAGAAAGCAGCTACACCTCGGTCTAGGCCAAATGCAGATTTAGATGTGCATTTGATTGTATCAACTGAGAGTCAAATAGTCTGAGGCCTTTGTTTAACTGCCGGCCAGCCTAGCCAAGGTCCCATCCCCATTTGTGACCCACATATTTGCAACAAGACTGTAATAAACATGGCCCATTTATTTTTGTTTACAGATCTCCTGGCTCAGCTGCTTTTTCCTTATCAAAGCCTTTTCTGCAGCAAAAGGGAAAAGAATAGGTGAGTGAAATATATATTTAAAAGTCATTTATGCAAATGGAAGGGGACCAAGAGATAGAGGGGAGGGACCAGGAGGTACAAGAGAAGTAAAAAGAATTAAGAAGTGTTAGGTCTATGTACTGACTCCCTGCGATGAGTGTGAACATTGTATACGTCAAAAAGATATTAATAAAAATAAAAACTTTGAAATCATTTATGGCAACATGAAGGATCTTAAAATAATAGTACTGCAGGGTCAAAATGGGTACACAATGAAGCTAAGCTTAGATGGTAGCAGTGTAAGACTAGAACTTAGTTGGCACTGTGTAAATATTCAGATCTCGGTTCCAGCCTAAGCAGCTAGTTGTGCCCTTTGCAGGGTGAAGGGATTGCAGCCCTGCTGCGTATCTTTATCACGGCCATGCATCACCCACCTGAGCAGCTTCCTCACTAAGTAAAGGAGGTCTGTTAATAAGAAAACTAGGCGGGTTCCACTGAAAAAAGTGACCTCTGCTCTTGGAAGTAATCTAGGGGAATGAAACTCCCGACCTGCTATGTGTGCGGTAGGAGTTCACGTTCTCTAAAACTGAAGAATGAACTTTAGGAACAATGGAGGTTAAGGGCAGAATATATTTACTGAGAGAAAGACAGCTTCTGTCTGAGAGAGACAGAGGGCTCCCGAGCGGGTTGCCAGGAACTCTGTCTTTTCAGGGACTTTTATAGAGTAAAATCATGAGGTGAGATGGGTTCAAGGTGGGGAAAACTGGGAACTCACAAGGCAGATGGGCATATGGTGGGACAACCTTTGATTAACTATGGTTAACCAATAAAATTAATTGTTTAGGTAAAATTGATTAAATCAGGGACAACTAGGGAGGCAGTCACATAGTAAGCAGGCATTCTTACAGATCAGTGACTCTTCTCTTAGGGGTTGGGATAGTGACTCCTGACTTCCTCAGGTGTAGAGAACCATTTAGAATATTAGTCCATAGGATATGGGGGCATTTGTTTGATCTTTTGTCTTGAGACCTGGCCCACAGCAGGAGGTGTCTGTCTCCCCCACCCTTGCAAGGTATTTGGGCTTCTGCCCTGGCTCCTTCCAGGACCTAGCCCTGTCTCTCTGCCTGCAATATTCCTAACTAACTCAGCTGCCTGTAACAGAAGGATAATTTAAGACATTAATGCTGTATTATATCTTACAAATTCTGTATTTTTTTAAAAATGTGGGAAAGTTATATTCCAATACCTGTTTTTCAAATGTTTTAACTGTTCCCCAGAATAATTACTAGATATATCTGCCTGTAGAAGCCAGTATGTTTCTAAAATGCAAAACAGAGCCACGGTAAATTGACGGTTAAAAAAAATTCTCTGAAATGAAATATGTGACCAAAAAATGCTCCAAAACCTTTAAGAGACTATCTCCCTGAGGCAGTGTTCCTTTTCATTATATAACATTTATCAGCTCATGATTCAGTTATCTATTGCTGTTGCAAGCCATCCCAAAATTTAATTACTAGCAAAAACATGAATTTAATATTCCCCACAATTCTGAGCATTTGTTGAGTTGCTGAATTTTCTATAAAGGACCAGAGTGTATTTTAGGCTTTGTCTCTATAGTTTGGATATGGAATGTCCTCTACGGCCAGTGGGTTACAGCACGGTCCTCAGCTGGTGACATTACTGGGCGGTAGTAGAACCTTAAAGTGATAGGGCACCGTGGGAGGGTGTAAGCCACTGGGGATCAGTCCCTCCAAGGGGATTGTGAGATCCTAATAATTACCTCCTCTAGCCTCCCCACCTTTTCTGGGCCACGAGTTAAATAGCTTTATTCCTTCACACATACATATGCTGCCTCACCAGAGTCCCAGTGCAACAGAACTAACTGGCAGTGAACCGGAACCTCGGCAACAGGGAGCCAAAATAAACCTCTTATGTTGTGTCACTGCAGACATTTGTCACAGTAATGGAAAGCTGACTAATGCAGTTTCCTTTGCATATTCTTTTTTATTATTTTATTTTTTATAAACTGTTAAAAGCTTAAAGTTCTTCTGAGCTCAGCGGACTTACCAAAACAGCCCATGCCTGACAGATTATTGTTTGTCAACTCCTGAACTGGACAGTCAGCTGAGCGGAAGGTCCCAGGTGGTCTCATTCATGCATCTGTTGTCTACTCCGTACGTAGTTACTCATCTTCCAGCAGCCTACTTGGTCAGTCGGTGAAAACTTTAACATTTCCTAATCATAGCCACAGAAGTCACACAGCATCATGTATACCTCTTTATGTGGATCAAAGCAAATTACCAGGTCACTCTAGATCCAGGGGACAGGCAGATAGACTGCCTCTCCATGGGAAAAGCTGCAGGTATTGTTTTCACAGCAGCTCAACTGAGGGGCAAGTTTTTGTCGTGCACTCTACCAAATTAGATTTATTTTTATTTATTCATTTAGACATTGGGGAGTGAATCCAGGGCTTTGAAATACTAGGCAAGAGCTCTACCATTAAGCTATATCCCAGCTTTTTTAAAATTTCATTTTGATACAAGGTCTTGCTAAACTCCTCAGGTAGTCTTGAACTTCTTGCTTCAGCCTCTTGAGCTGCTGGGATTACGGGCCTGTACCACCACACCCTGCTTCAAGGAAGATTTTGAAACTGACGCTGTGTCAGGGCCCTGGCCAAGATCCCCAATCTCCCAAAAGAGGAGATGATGAAAGCTTAAATAAATGAGACAGGTGGAATGATTTTAGAGCTCCAGGAGGATCAAAACTATCTAGCAGAATTTGAGATTCTGGAAGCTGAGACAAAGAACTTCTTTGGGCAGCCCGTATTTATTTGGTTTTCAAACAGAAGAAAGGGATATTGAAGAAAGCACGGGAGCTGAGCAGAACCTTGGGAGTCAGTTCAAAGACTTCTCCAAGTAGTAAACTATGCCAGTTTAGGAGAACTAGCTTATCTTCAGGTTGACGTTTACAGCAGGGCTGATACAGCGGGAGTGAGATACCTGCAATGGCAATCTCTATCTAGTTAATTGGAGTTGGAAGCTGGTGTCCTCAGCTGAGGCCTTATCTTGCCCTTTGAGGTGCCACTGGCATCACAGGCCACTACAGGCCTCAGCCAGGACCAGTGATTGATAGAGGTTCACTTACTATGAATCTGTTGCCCATCTCCAGATAAGGGGCTTAAGCCTGGGATAGACTCACAGGTAAACATAGAAATCCAATTGGTTAAATTTAAATTCTGCTCAGCGCCACCTTTGTAGTGGTCTCCACAAAAGCTGGACTCAGTATTAGATTGTTTCTCAAACTCTAATTTAAATAGCTTCAAACTGAGTCACAATAGTCTGAATTTATGGTTTCTACTGGCAGCTGTTGTTCTCACTCTGCTTTCTGCAGGCTGCCTCAGCTGTTTATCACTTGATGAGTGTCCACCCACTCCCATCAGTACCTGCTTGCCTATGTCTCTGCCATAAGAGTATGAGCTCTTTATGGAAAAGATTAGAGCTCTACCTCTCTGCCATGTTATGCCTTATCTTCCAAAGATATGTGTGGAATTTAATAGAACAGTTTTACTGAGGTTTAAAGTCAAGCTACTTGCTTAGCTCACAGAAGCAAAGCAATTTTAAAAATCAAACACTACCTACAGATTCCAGAGGAAAAGATAGGATCAAAGTGTTAGATTTTGCATCATATGCCATTCACTGTTCAACCCACAGTCTGCCTAAAATGTTATAATAAAAATAAAAGAAGTTTTGTTGTTTATATGCAATGACTACATTACATGGGTTCCAAGACAGTTCCTTTTCATTCACAAAACGTGGGTGTGGGGTGGCCCTCACACATCTCTAGATGGTTAAACACACAGAAGTTTTCCAAACATTATCAAGAGTTAAGGAATTGTATGTTGAATAAGTCTAAACAATCAGTCACCTTCTTAGGATGTATTATGTTTCAAACTTAAATTTGTCTGCAGATGAAAATAAAAATGTAACAGTGGTTTGTAAGATACACAGGACATGCTCCCAGCAGAAGGGATTCCAGAGAGGGTTTCTAATCTATGGTGAATACTAATTGTTCAGTTGGATTTTTCAGTATGTGTTTTCCTTAAAAACTCATTTTAACTCTGCCTTCTTCCACTTGATGGAAAGCTTTGACAATTTATTATATTTAGAAGTAGCTGGGGGCTATTTCTAATTGATGATTTGTTATCTTACATTTTTCCTTCAACTTTCTCCATCTTTCATTCTCTTCATTTTCCTCCAGTGTATCCTGTCTTACTAAACTTGATGAATAGTGCTGACTCTGTGCACATGCAGGCAGTATCTTCACTCTCCTCGCTTTAGTTTAGACTACAGACATGCAGGAGTGATACCAGAGAGCATATATATGGTACTTAAATATTAACAAAGTTACTTACAGATACCAGCAGTCCTCAGCTTTTTTGGCACCAGGGACCAGGACCTGTACTTAAATATTAACAAAGTTATTTACATATACCAGCAGTCCTCACCTTTTTTGGCACCAAGGACCAGGACCTGTACTTAAATATTAACAAAGTTATTTATATATACCAGCAGTCCTCAGCTTTTTTGGCACCAGCGACCAGGACCATGGAAGACAATTTTTCCATGCAAGGGCTGGAGGAGGATGGTTGCTGGATGATTGAAGCAGATTACATTTATTTTGTACTTTATTTCCATTATTATTACATTGTAACATTTAATGAAATAATTCTATAACTTACTGTAATGTGGAACCAGTGAGAACACTGAGCTTGTTTCCTGGCAACTATTTGTTCCCATTTTAGGATTGGGGAGAGAGTGATAACCTAAGTGTATTGCTTATGTCCTATCTACTCCATAATCTTGCTTTGGTTTCTGTCACTGCAGAATACCCTATATGCTGCATTCCACAAGATACAGATTAACTGTCACTTGCTACTCTCCAATAGAGTTTTGATATGAGTCTGTAAGCAATTGATTTATTATGGTCTCTGTGTTGTTAAACCTCTCTACTGATATTAATCTGTATTTGCAATCCTTCTTCAGTGCTAGTATCACCACCTCAGCTCCACCTCAGATTATCAAGCATTGGATTCTCGTAAAGGGAGCATAATTTAGATCTCTCACCTGTGTAGTTCACAGTAGGGTTTGCACTGCTATGAGAATCTAATGTTGCTGCCCATTTGACAGGAGGTGGAACCCAAGCTATAATAGGAGTGATGGGAAATGGCTTTAAATACAGATCAAACTTTGCTCATTCTCCCATTGTTTACGTCCTGCTGTGTAGCCTGGTTCCTAGCAGGCCTGGTACATGGCCTGGAGCTTAGGGACCTCTTACATACATGATATCAGTTGATTATTAATACATCAATTCTCTGGGATAGATACTATCGTTACTGTCATTTGTCAGATAGAAAAACTAATGGATAAATGTTTCAAGAATACTTCAAACTTAATATACCCAAGCTACCCTCAATACCTTCCTGTAAAATCTGCCTATTCTTCTGGATTCCTGATTTGGTTAAGGTATTCTCATTTCTAAGTCCTTCAAGTTTTATCTGTTGTTTTCCTTTCTCCCATGCTCTGGTCAGTCACCACAACTGTGTGAATTTTCTCTCTCCAAGTCCCCCAACCCCTCATCTCTGAGAAAGCCTCATTTCATCTGAGTTTGAGTCAGAATCTGGCTTCACACATGCTCCCTGACTTCCAAGTTTCCCACTAGTCCTTCACATTATCAGTACTCCTCACCTCAAATCTCATCTTGTGCATTCCCTTTTCAATTGGGCAGCAGCTTCATGGTTACTATCCAAAGGGCCACTGAGCAATTCATAATCTGCCTTTGTCACTGAATTCCTGCTATCTTTTCCTGTTCCATGCACATTTGGATGTACTGTATTTTTGTGCTGTTTCTTCAGAGTACAATTTTATTTTCCAGTATACCCTGGAATCAGACCCATCTAATTCACACAAGCCCCAGAACTCCTAAACAGTGCTTCTTAAATCTAAATGTGCCTAAGAATCACTAGGGGATAATGTCAAAAGATTTTGTTTAAGGGATCCTGAATAGTATCTGAAATTTTGAAATTTAGCATTTTAGCAAACTTATTAATGATAGGATGCTACTTGCTACTGAACTATATTTTGAGTAGCAAGAGTCTCTATAGGTGCACTATCCAATAAAACTTTGTGCAATGATAGAAATGCTGTTTGTGTTTCCAGTAATAGTAGGAATTAATCACAGGTATCTACTGAGCACTTGAAACAGAGTAGCTAATGAGTGAGGGGCTGAGCTTTAATGTTCATTAATTAAATCTTCAATAGCCACATAAGGCACGTGGGCACTATTTTGAACAATGAAGAGCTATAAGAATGCCTTTTCATCTTTCAAAACTCAGTTCAAGTTTCCAGTCCATTATGCGAAACCTTGGAAATTGGCTCAGCATACCAACAAGTAAAAATCTAAACAAATGGAAAACCCGCAACTCTTCTTTTATCTGTTACAGATGTGGAGTCACAGGACAAACCACCACCCCAAAACTGGACGAAGACAGACAGGTGGATACAGAGTTATAACTTTCTGGAGCAGAAACTCTAAATCTGAAACTATCACAAAACCAGTACTAGACCAGGAAAATCTGATGATTGATAAATTGCTGGAAGCTTGAGGTGGGCAAGTCTGAGAGTTGAAAACTCCAGAGGACATTTTGTTGAATTTTGCCTCCTAAAGTTCTATCAAGTTCACAAATGAGGCCAGAGAAAATTCCTCTGGTGCTTCAGGTAGAAAAGGGAGAAAAGAAACTATTTTGAAATTTGTGAAAGCCTTCTGTTCTTAATAAGACCTGCCCTCAGGAGAGACTGGTTAACTAGAGCCTGACGTGCTGTGGTTTTATCAAAATGTAACTGATCTGAGGGAAGAGAAATGATCAATTCCTTTTAGTTCTAGGCTTCCACATGAAAGGGAAAATACCTAACCCTAGTTCCTGTAGTCTTCCACGTGAGAGAAGGGGTATACTCAACTGCAGTTACTTTTTTGATTTTTCATTTGTTTGTTTTATGAAACAGAGCCTCACTTTGTAGTTTAGGCTGGACTTGAAATCAATATGTAGCCCAGGCTGGTCAGGCACTTGTGGTAATTCTCCTGCCTCAGCCCCCCTTAGTGCTGGGAGTACAGGCATATGCCACTATGTTCACTTTCCAGCTCCCTTAGAAAACCCTTTTTTACCTAAGGTGTGTTCAGGAAGTGGGTGCTGGGGTGAAGAACTGAAAAGCATTTGTGAAGTCTGTGGTGCAGAAGCTCTGACCCATAAATGATAGAGACCTAATCATAGGACTGTAGAAAGCATACACATGCACATGCGTGCACACACACACATACACACACACACTTTACATTACAAAAGGCAATGTATGAAGTAGTCAATAATGCGAGCCTCAGCTCCCTGGGCATAGGGGAACCCAACTCTTCAAGCACCAGGTCAGCCCAGAGACGGCTGGTAGCCCCATTCAGAAACAACAGCCTGGCACCTTAGCTCAGAAGTCATGGAACACTACTTCAGGATTCCCAGGGACACCTTGCTGCAGTAACTGGGTAGGAGACATCTGTATGAGACAGACATGAGGAGGATAAAAGTCCACGGCAGACCCACTGAGAAGTTTAAACAGCTGGAGGTTTAAGCCGTGGGAGGCATGGTAGGTAGCAGAACTGTTCTCTGTGGTGAGAAGTGAGATGCACTGTATGTGTTTTTCTGAGGCAGCTGCATCTGAAGTGCTGGAATGAGGGCCAAACACTTCAGCATGGAGGAATATTTTGCCCTTGTTTTCCTTGTCCTCCAGTTTTGTTTTGTTTTCATCTTACTATAATACTAATAGTGACATGATATGAGAAGGCAAATAAATAGGTTAATGCGATAGAATGAAACTTATATAGAGCAAATGGACTCACAGATATCCACAGAATGTTCCATCTGACAATTGCAAAATACACCTTCTTAGCAGCTCATGACATTCTCTCCAAAATAAGTCATATTTTAGGCCATGAAGTAAACCTTAAATGCAAATTAATTGAAATAATTTCTTGCATCTTATTTGATCATAATGGAATGATACTAGAAGTCAGCAGTAAGAAAATCTATGCAAACACATGAGTTGAACAACCAGTGAGTCACTGAAAAAATATCAAGATAGGAAATTTAAAAATTCTTAGAATCAAGTGAAAATGGAAACACACTATACCAAGATCTCTAGGGTACAACAAAGGCAGTTGAAAGAGTGAAGGTTATAATTTTGAGTACCTACATTAAAAAGCCAGCGAGATCTCAAATAAATAACTTAATCATGCATCTAAGAATCTTAGGAAATCAAGGAAAGAATAACATAACAATCAATAGAAGAAAAATAATAAACATTGCAACCAAAAATAAGAAACTAAAAGGACAATTCAAAAGGTCAGTAAAACAGAATTCATTTTTTGAAAAGATAAATAAATAAGACTGATAAACCCTTAGCCAGACTAACCAAAAGAAAAAGAGAGAAGACAGAGGTTAATACAGTCAAAGATGAAAAGTGAATATTACAACAGATACCACTGAAATCCAGATGGTCATTAGAGGCTGTTTCATAAAAAGATATGGGCATTAAAATTTCTCCAATTGATATTAGCACAAACCTTCCTTTTTAGTGAACTAAGAGACACCTGTATAAATGATTTGCACTGTTTCCCTTTTCCCTTCTATCCTTTGCCCTTTACCCCATCCTAGATTCTTTTTCCTTTTGAACAATATCTTCCCATTTCACAATATCTATTGTACATTTTAGACCTATTTACTCTTTTGGTTTCTCACACCAGGGAGACAAGATGATGTTTAAACACGTGAGTCTGATTTATTTCACTAATGAGTACAGCCTCAAGTTGCATTCATTTACCTATGTAAGTCTCCAGTTTATCCTACTTTTTGGCTGGGTAGCACTGCATTACAAATTTTTTTAAAAACCACATCTTATTTATTCATTCCTCAGTTGATGGAAGTTTGGGTTATTTACAAAATTTAGCTATTATAAACTGTGCTGCTTTAAACATGAGTACACATATATCACTATGGTGTGATGTTTTTAATTCTTCCAGTAAGATACTTAGAAGAGGAATAGTTAGGTCAAATGGGATCTCTAATTCTAGTTTTTTCAGAAATCTCTATACTGATTTCCACAGTGAATACACCAGGCTATATTCCCACCAACAGTGGGAAAGGGTTCCTTTTTCCCCATAGCCCCACCAGCATTTGTTATTACTTGATTTCTTGATAATAGCCATTCTTTCAGGAGTGACATGGAATCTCAGTGTTGTTTTAAACTGTATCTAATAACCAGTGATGTTAAGCCTTATTTTATGTATTTATTTGCTGTTTGAATTTTTTCATCTGAGAAGTGTGTATTCCATTCTTAATATTATACAGGGCATTATAGCAGAACAGACCGGTTTCATGGTAGATTGAGAATTGCTGAGTGGATCCCGGTCATGTGGTTAACCATAAGAGATCAAAAAGGAAGTGACTTTCACAGTGAGCATTTGTTTGTCCTGTACCGTGGACCTCAGAACAGTAGCTTTCATTCTTGTGGTTTTATGAGCTTCTTTTGCCAAGAAAAAACATTGTTAACAAAGCTAAACAGAAAACCTTTACCCTATAATCACCATTATTTTATGAAATAAGGGCTGTTTTAAAGATAACCTTAACATAATGGATAGCCAAGTTGAATAAATCCAAATTCATTCAAAATTTGCTACACTGGCATTTTTTCTGTTTGTGTCGGCAGTTGAAAACTTTCTCTCTCCCATTTTGATTTCCATTTGTATTAACAACTGCCCTAATATTCTTCTGAATTCCAAATGAATAAGAGTTGGGAAAAGAAAACAGAATAAAGTAAGAGTATCCTTGTCTGCTGACAAAGCAGACCTCAATCTAAAAAGAGGAGTTATGGATGTTTACCTGGATTCTGGTTTAGAAAATGGTTCTAGGATAAATTGGATAGGATTTTTACTTCGGGTTATTTGGTTTTGACTTTTTGGAACAGGGTCTCACTGTATAAACCAGGATGCCTTGGAACTCTCTATGTAAACTGGCCTGACCTCCAACACATGATCCCATATCTCGGCCTCCCGAATGCTGGCACTGCCATCGTGCCCACCTCGTATCTTGGTTCTTGATAGCTCAACCCAAAAGGCACACAAGACAAAAAGATGAACATGAAGGCTTGTCAAAAGAAATAAAACACTTGCTGGAAGTGAAAAGCTAACACTACGATCTCCTTGTGACGTCTTCATGGGAGCCAGAGAGAGATCCTAAAACAATTACAGAAACCAGAGCTATCTGCTTAGGGAATAAAATGTGAACCTATGAAATCTTCTTTGACTTTGTTTAACACATTTCTGTTCTCTAACAAAAAGGCTGTGAAAAGTTTATCTGATCATGAAAACTGAGGATTGTTTTTGAAATACAACAGTCACTTGTACTGGTGAAAGCAGTGGTTCTATTTTCAAACACAGGAAGAGGAAGAGGAAGAAAAGCCACCACAGCAAACACTGAATGTGCAGAAGAAAATAAAAGAGAAGCTCTGTCTGTGGTTAGAGAAGCCCCTGGAGCTTCCTGAGCCCCAGTCATCACCTCAGCCTCTGCAGTGCTCTCCAGCATAGTCTCACTCAGCGACAGGAGGCTGCAGATCTGTGATTTAGCATCAGTTCTGTTACCATCAGTGAAAACCCATGGACCCACCATTTGGCCCCATGAAGCCTTGGCTGGCTGTATAAAACTTGGATCATATGATTGTCTTATTTTGACAAAAAAAAATAAGGTTAAAAAAAGTCCTTGGAGAAGTATAATGTTATATAAAAATTTACAATATTTATAAAATCCAGAAAGGGAAGGGGTGGAGTGAGGGGCCAAAGATAGTTATCTGATGGCTTTGTACAAAGCAGAGTCCTCTCCTTCCCCACTAAACAGCCCTGCACCAGGGCTCACAGCTGTGCTGCGGAAACACAAACCGGGTTGGCTGTCGTGTGTGCCTTCAGCTGCATGCTTGTGTGTGATGAACCATCTACAAAGCTAAACATGAGGCAGATGTGGAGATTAGGGCCGTTTTCTCTGGGCCTTAAGCTCAAGGGAGTCTCAACCTCTCAATTCCATTTAGTAGAAATATGTGCAAAGGGTTAGGATGAGGCTGTATCCCAAATGATGATTTTGGGTGGTTCAGATGTAGCTCACTGCAAGGGCTGAGGGACTGCACGTATTAAAGCTGCTGAAACTTCTCTGAGATGTGTAGAGTTTAAATATTTAAATTACTTTAAAACGTAACGTGACATTTTGCTTTAGAAAAAACTTAATAGTTAAATAGCCCCTGTAGTAGTTTTGAGATACAGGGCAAACACACACACACACACACACACACACACACGCATGTCTTCCCTCGGACTGCATCTCATTTTTCTGTTTGACACCAACATTTTATTTCAGTTGGCCCCATTTCTCCACAGTGCGTGCTCATCTTACTCCAACTGTACCAGTCCTCTCTCTCTTATATCAGCCCTCTTCTACCAAATTCATCCTGCATCTGGACATTTGTACTTTCTTTCCCTTCTTGCCTAATGCTTTTCTCACTCATGAAAAGGATTAGTGCCCTAAAAGGGAACACAAGAGAATTATTTCACTTTCTTTCTGCACTGTAATGATATGCCCAGAAGTAGTCATTATACAACTCAGAGAAGGACCCACACCAGAATCACACCATACTGCACTTGAATTTCCAGATACTAGAATAGCGAGAAATAAATTTCTGCTCATCTGCAAGTTGCACGCTCAACACCATTCCATGTCATCACTTGGTCTCAGTGATATACTCGGGGCGCCTGAGTCAAATCTAAGGTCCAACCTGAATCCCTCAGAAGGCATTTGGGATTTAGACCTAGAAATTCTAAGTATATTCTGCCTGGTTTTTTGGAACAAAAGAGATGAACATTCAGTGCAAATGAATATTTTCCACCATGTGAAACAGGAAGTAGACAAGGCACTGAGAGGAGGAAAAAGCTGATTCAGAGAGAAGAGCAGAGTAAAAAGCTAGACTGGGATGTTTCTGGGCCTAGGAAGAGCCCCCTGCTTTTGGACCACTTGAATTATTTCTACTTTATGATAAATTCTTTTTCTCTCAGCTAGAGATCATTTCTATTCCTTATAAGAAACATTTCTGAGTGTCATGCAGGCAATTCCATACTTTTTAAGCCAATTCTCTTACTTTTTGAATTATTTTTGTTAGATTACTATTACGTGATTTTTTTTTTTTTTTTTTTTTTTTTTTTTTTGTACCCAGCATCAAACTCATGACCTCGAGCTTGCCAGGAGGTGCTTATGCCGCTAGCTAGATCCCCAGCTCCTAGACCACTGTAATGACCAGAAAAGGACTTTTCTTAGAGGAATCTTGTGATGTTTAACGTTACTTGTCCACTTGGCCAGAGAGGCCACTTGAGAGATGTGTAAGAGATGAGTAAAGCACACTTCTGGGTGTGCCTGCCTGAGTCACGCAGGGGCAGGACCTTGGGGACTGTGTCTGGTCTTTGGCTTTTTCCTCTCAGGTTCTTCCCTTGCTGTCTCCCAGATGCCATGAGTTGAGCATCTTTCCTCTGCCAGGCCTTTCCACCATAATGTTTTTGCCCAGGAGTCAGCTAACTAGGGACTAAAACCTCTGAAACTGTGAATGAAAACAGACCTCTTCTCCTTTAAATTGCAGGTACGGACCAAACTGACCAAAACAACTTTTCTTCCTGTATTTTTCCACACTAGATATACATTTTTAGTATATTTGATTTTTTATTTTTTGCTAATGCTAGTACTATGTAGCTTTCCCTAAGGGGAGTTCACAAAGTTTGCAGAAAAATCTGAAACAGCTGGAATGATTTAAGAGGTGAATCTTCCAAGGGTAGAATCCAAGTTTACCACGATACAGACAACAAAGGACTGAGAAAAAGAACATTCAGATTAAATGTGCTGTAAGGGTAAAAAAGAAGAGTCAGAATGTCTCAGAGTGTAAGCTGCCACATTCGTGAATGTTCTGATAAAACATCCAAAATAGAGAACCTTAGGATTGTAAACACTGAATAGAAATTTATCGAAGATTGGGTAGAAGATTAAACTCTTGCCAGGAAGATTGGTCTGAGTTCAAGGCCAGCCTGGACTACAAAGAGAGACTCTGTCTCAAAAAACAAAACAAAGATAAAAGAAAAAACTCTCAAAATTATCAAATGACATCTCTTTTTTCTAAAACTCAGAAAACTATTTGACATAAACATTGAGCAATAGAAAAGATAGCAAATAAAGAAAAAAAGAAAAGATGGTGATCAAATTTCATCAAAGTTATAAAGAGAGAATAATATTCCTGGAGGTAATGAAGACATGCTAAAAAGAAGTCATGATATTTTTGCCCTAATATTTGAAAACAAGTGAGCAGACACTAAGAAAATGACGTAAGACGTGAAAGAATAAATAGATCAGAAATCATCTGAAGTGAGAAACTAAGGAAAGCATTAAAATTAGTAAGAACTATAAAAGTGACACTAGAAAAAAAATACAAGTCAGTGCCTGGAGAAAAGTGAAAACAAAGTAAGGAAAATTTCAATCCCTCCTATCTCTTTATAGGAGATATAAAAAGGTTTCAAGGGGGAAAATAAGATAACTAAAGAAAATTCACCATAAACTGTGTATAAGATCACCTGAAGAAAATACTGGCAAAGAAAAAAACCTTAAAGTCTATAATTTGAGAAGCTGAAATAAAGCGAGAACTGAAATTTAATAATTTAAAGGGCACTCAACTTATCTGATAAAACTGACCCAGAGTCTTCATGATGCACATATAATCTAAGAAAATTGTTGTGCTTGAATGGAAAGGAAATAAAATTCTTTAAGTACCCAAGGAAAATTACCACATCACTTCTACAGAGAAAAACAAATCATATTTTCTTCTGATTGAACCTCAGTACTTTGTGCTTGGAGACAGTTGAGTAGTATTTAAGATATCAAAATATGAGAAAAGTATTTGGTATCTGTATAAACAGTCATCAACATACAAACACTTGAATATTAGTATTTATGAGTCTTCTGGAGAAGCGGATTCAGACAATCAAAAAATGGAAGAAACCATTGACAAACTAATGATGAGCACTAAACACCACTCTTGGTCTCAAAACAAAACAGCAGTAGAGTTAGGGATATAGCTCAGTGCCAAGACCCTGAGTTAGATCTCTAGTATACACAATCAATCAAATCAGAGCAAGAATGGGGAGAACATATGCAAAATTTTTAAAACTCTTCAATAATTCTGTTGCTTTGTGATATCAATATTACTATTGGTTCCTACTAATTAAAGAGGAACAATTCTAGGATTGCTAAGAAAAATAAAAGCTCATATCATGTATGTGCATCCATGTTCATTGCAGCACAGTTTGTTATAGCTAAATCCTGGAAGCAACCCAAATGCCCATCACCTGAGGAATGGATAAAAAGGATGTGGCATTTTTAAACAATGGAGTACTACTCAGCCAAAAAGAAGAATAAACTTGAGACTTATATAGGTAAATGAATGCAACCTGAGGCCATACTCATTAGTGAAATAAATCAGACTCACATATGTAAACATTCGTTGTATTGTCTCCCTGATGTAAGAAACTGAAAAAGTAATAAGGTATAACATGTACACTGCACTGGAACTCTGGTTCTGGGGTCGGTAGACTGAAACTTACATTAGTGCCTGTCTTGGGTTCTTGGGCTTTTGGACTCAGGCCAAATTAAACCACCAGCTGCCATGGCTGTCCACTCTCAGACAGGAGATCGTGGAGCTCTCAGCCTGCGTGATCATGTGAGCCAATTTGTGTAGCACACTTCTTGTTATAGATCTACACACATAGCCTTTTGGCTCTGCTTGTCTGGAGAACCCTGGCTACTATGGTCATCAATGACAGATATTAGGGATCTATACTTTTTATTTGAAAACTAGTAAATAATATAAAGCAACCATTGATCTTGCCTTGTTATGCAAACTGTACCACTAGTAAATGGGGTGAAGTTTTTCTTTGTGAAAGTATTCTATCAGATAACTAAAAAAGAAATAATAAAATTCAAATATAAATATTTACAGTCCCTAGTGAATTATTAAATCCAAGCATCAAGCATCCATGACTGCTAGCCTTACAAAGATAGGAGAGCAGTTATTATATACCCGACAATTTGTCAAAAATTGTCGTCATCATCATCATCATCGTCACCACCACACCTGAATGTAGTTCACCCTGGAGACCCAGGAAAGTGCCCCCTGTTACAGCACATGGCTCCAGTTACTGAGCGCTCCATTTTAGAGCTTGAGAAAGCACACTGCTTCCATATTCCAACCTGAAGAAGTTTTAAGTATTTGATTGTTGTGAAATAACAGGCTCACAAGAGATGACACTAACCCAAATAATAAATAACTGAATAAATTAAAAGAGATGCCCAATGCATGTGCACACACACACACACACACACGCCACTATTGGATACATTTCCCTAAGAAGCTTCAACTAGAAAAAGGGAGCAAATTTACCAGGCTAGATCATAATATTATCTTCTAAATGATATGAAGGTAGTTATGGGTGAGAGGCATGCATATCCCAGCTTGAATATGGTTTTGCCCAGGGATTCTTTCTGGAACATACATCCTTCCCATAGCCATAGCAGAGATGTACCCTACTCATGTAGCATTTTGTGTATGAAAGAAACATTTAAAAATGTCTAGATAAAATCTTTACCTACTGTTGCCAAAGTGGAACACAACCTGTTGTGTTTTAATTATTCACAATGCTAAAACATTTTAAAATTTTGAAATGCTACAGTTTCTGAACTTCAATTTCTAAAATATTCCCAGGACCCAACTCATAAAAGTTAACTATAAAAAAATTGACTATAAAAGTTCTGTATCCTCCCAGGGTCTTCTGGCATTACAATTCAAATGTAGTATTGGAAGATTGCAGACAAAAAAAATTCTCCTTATGGATATTTTTTGAAATGCTGCCTTTATAAAATATTAAATTCTCTTGGGTACTTTGTCTATTTCTGAATCCCACTGTATTTCACTGATCTGTTTGTTAATGTAACTATTTTTTGAAAATCTTCCTACTGTATTATTGAATGAACTAGAACTACTAAAAATGTAAGTCTCTTCAATGTCAGAAATCAAGAAGCTCTAAGAAATAGATCCGCTTTCTAGAATTCTGCCATGAAAATAATTAAGCTCTAACAATTCAAGTTCTGGGTGACTTTTAAGCCAAGAGTAAGGACAACTTTACATAGTATGGGTTTTGAGCTAGGCATCCATCCCTATGTATCAGGGATTTTTCCAAAGAAACATGAAGTGTTAAAAGCTGAGTAGTGCACAAACAGCTGTCTAATTCACGGTGTCTACCCATCATTCTCATACATCTGAAGCTTCTTTATCTCTGTGTAGTGCAAATTATTGAAGTTGCAGCTGCTTCAATAAGAGAGGATCTGAACTTGTGGCTTTATCATTCTTAACCAAGCAATATCATTCTTAACCAAGAATTTCCTAGAGCAAGTCAATTTTGTCCACATTTTTTCATATATTCTGCAGCCAGTAGACTAGCCAGAAAATTTAATCATCATCAATACTTGTAAAATAATAGTAGTTCCCAAACCAAGTACATGCATAAAAATGTTCTAAGAAGTGCCCTAGTATGGAAACTTTCAAGGGAATCAACATATAGATTCTCTATGCAAATATGATATCTTTTATTTTTCTTAATGTTGATCTGCATGAGATGTATTTGAGTCAGAGGACTCTTGCCTTTTGTTTCACATCTCTTTTTCAAAGTAGATCTTACTTTATTAGTATAGCTTCCCCACTTCCCCACTCTCCATTTTACTGTGGTACTGTTCTGAGGTATAAAACCTCAGAAGAAACAACAGGTTATAAAGGTTGGAGAAATTTTCTTTAATTAAGATGCCATAAGCACTTGGGAAATATCACTGTCTTGCTATTTTACAACTATTTCAGTCAAGATTGAAGCATGACACTAAAAACAGTATAATGGCCCTGAGGCAAGGCCAGCAGAGCACTGTAGCTGCTGGTTTCAAACAGGAGGCTAAAGAGAATTCTTTCTGTGATCTGTTGGCCATTTCAGAACTTTGGAAATGGAATGGTCAATTCATCAGAAAGAAATAGCAGGTGAGTGTGGCCGACTTTCGGGGGCCCTGCTAGGGGGGAACCCTGGTGCCTCGGGGCCTGCGCCTTGTGGTTGACTTGGGGTGCCGGGAGAGCAGGGGAGGGGGGGTTGTTCCTACCCTCTCTGGGGGGCGGCTGTGAGTGTGGCAGACTTTTGGCGGCCTGAAGGAGAGAGACCGTGGCGCCTCGGGACCTGCACCATCCAGTTGACTCGGGGAGCTGGGAGTGGGAGGAGAGTGGGAGGGGGTCCTCCCCTCTCTGGGGGGTGGCTGTGAGCCTGCTGGCATGTGGGCTGAGAATCAAACATCTCATGTCGTCTTGTCCCCAGTCCCGTGTTCCCCCCCACACTTAGCAAGTGGGAGCCAGTTAACTACACATCTTGTGAAAAGATTGGTTATTTAGTATGAGCTCCCCTATGCAAAGATGTGGACAACATTTGGAAGAAAGCAAGAGACAATATGACAGATAGTGAAGATCTCTGGTTGTCTAGCTTTGAAATTTATGCTTTCTTATATCCCGTTCTGTTCTGTTGTGTTTAATTTTACCCCCTTTAAAATAAAATTTAAAAATAAATAAATAAATAAAAAAGAAAGAAAAAAATAAAAACAGTATAGTCTGAAGTCCAATGTATTAGAAAGTAGAGCAATAGGAAGAATGACAATTTTCCTCCAAAGTTCAAAAGCTTTCCCATTTCCTGACTCCTGTCAAGAAGTCTTCTTTCTGTGGGTGGGTTCATTGAAAGCAAAGAGAAGATCATTGGCAGGGTACATAGGCTTTACCTTGTCTCACCAGAGTGACAATCTCATGACAAAGTTCTGTACCTTATCTAATTGAACATTTAGGATTGGAGGACAAAAACTTGGGAAAAACCCCTTGGCTACAAAGAAAGCTTTCTGTATGCACACCATGCTGGTTAACTTAGTGGTGGCTTCCATGAACTTATGTGTAAGTCCTTGCTATGTGCTTTACAAACTTTCAAGAAAGAGAAGGCAAAAATTTCCAAGTTTACTTTTGATCAATCGACCTTGTATCTTCAAAGAAAAGAAACATACAGTAAAGGAGAGTGTGATGGATTAACTAATGATCAACTTGTGAACTAAGTCAGTGTGGTGCTGGGTGTGGATAGCCCATCTGAGGATTGTTGCCAATAGCATAAAAGGAGAACTGGAAGGAAAGATGGTGTGCTGTTGATTCTCTTAGAGAAGCTTGTCACACTGGCTTTCCTGATATGAACTCAGCTGTTTCCATCACTGGAGGAGCTCAGGTCCTGGATGTCATTGAGGATGACTGCAGTTTTCTTTGGGGGTGCTCCGGTCCTTACTTTGAGTGTTGCTTCCTGGCTCCAGTGCAGACCCCTCAGCCTGCTGACACAGACCCTTCATCCCACTGGCACAGACTTTCTAGCTTCCACCACTGACCTTGGGGCTTTCCCAGTGCAGATCCTTGATACAGACTTGCATGAGACACTGTTGTGGGCTCTGGGCCTCCAGCTGGATGTGTGGGATTCCCAGGCCCTCAGTTGGATTCTTTGGGTCTCTAGCATGTGGATGGATCTCCTACTCTCTTCTGCACTTGACTTTTCAGGTGAGTATTATAAAATAATCCTATAAATTGTGTCCTGAATTAAATCTATTTAATTGCAAATCCTGACAGTTTCTTAACTATTTATTTGGTCTGGTAGAAGAACCACTTTCTCTAACTTTCTTCGTATTTCAAAGTGTCAACCCACTCACGAGTCCCACAGGAGATTTTCAAGGGTGAGGTCCCAAGGTTAAAGAACACACATGTGCAGGACGTCAGCAACAACAGCAGGCAGCATAAAGCAGAACACAGCACAAGAACACAAGAGTGCAAGAGACAGAGCACAAGAGTAAGAGCTGCCTGCGTCTTTATTGTATAATTCTTATACCTGTTGTTATCTCATTTTTACATTTTACATAGTGCTGTAACCAGTGCATGCATGTTTACTTGTGCTAAGTCATGGTTACATAACTGTATCCCACTGTGGGCCTGCCTTAGGTATGTGGGATCATACTCTCAGGTGTCCTTAGATGCCCCTGAGCTTCAAAGCGGTCTTACTGCTTCCCCACACAGTTACTATTATTTATCTTTGTAAGTACATGTGTATAGTAATATTTACATTCATTGTGTGGAGTTTACTATGCATATAACACATCTTTTTAAATTTTCCTTTTCTCTCTCCCCTTCTCTTTTCATGTCCCAATCCCCTACCTATTTGAAATTCTCCCTATTTCCTATTATCTAACTTTTATTTTACTTTTTATTTATAATTTGGCTTTCTCATATAAGAAAAACCATGCAATGTTTAAGTTGTTGTCTTGGTAACTTTTCTCTCTTTGCTGGGACAAAACACCTGACACCCAAGATGAAGGAAGGAAAGGTTTATTTAGCTCACAGTTTATGGAGGTTTCAGTCTATAGTCAGCTGGCTCCAAGGCAGGGTGGCATGGCCATGGGGCAGCACTTCAAGGCAGCAGCCAGAGTAAAAAGGGGGAAGGGTTAGCTTCCTTTCTTCCCTCATGTTGTACACAGCCCCTGCCCTTTGGGGCAGGTGTAGCACCCACAAAATTGCTGTGCCCTCCTCTTGCACAGGATGAGGATATTTACAAAGTAAGGATCTTGGCTCCCTGCTGAGTCTCTTAGTTAAACTTCTAAACTTCTCAAGTTGACAGAGTGTATCAACCATAACAGTCCACCCCTGGACAACTTGGCAAGCAAACTTATTTCTTTAAATCAACCTCCAGATGCAAATGCATGCTTATTCTTAGCATTTCACAACTTGAACATTATAATGCAGGTTTAACAACCCTTAAGAACCAGCATTAAGTCTATCGATATTATATTATATTATTATATTTTATATTATACATAACATTTTGTCCTTGGCTCCCTAAAGTCTTGTGTACATCCCTTTATACAAAAGACAGTTAGTCCATCTCCAAGAGTTGCTAAAGCTATAACAGTTTCAGCATTGTGAAAAGTTCAAGTCCCAAGTCTCCTCTGAGATCTAAGGCAAACCTTACACGTGATGTAAGCTCAAGCCCCTCTACAAATGAAAACAAAGTTAAACACTTCCAAAATGCAATGGCACAAGATAAACATTCCCATTACATAAGGTACAAACAGGGGTATACAAAGATCAAAGAAAGTCCAAAATCTAGCAGGGCAAACACTAAGTCCTGTAGTGGCATGTTCAGCATCTGAAGCAATCTGTGGCAAATTGCGCACTCCAAAGGACTTCTGTGGTTCTACCCCTGTGGTACTTTTGGTGGTTGCAGCTCCCACAGCTTTTCTCTTAGCGCCACTTTTCTCTCTCCATTCAGCTTTCCTTAGACAATCCATATTCCTGGCTTTTCCAAACTTCTGGGTCTCCACTGTACCTTTGGCTTCACACTCACAGCTTCACACACTGCTCTCTCAGGGGCACAAAACCTGGCTTCCCAGGCCTTCTGAAACTGGGGTGTAGCCTTTTTAACCTCAGAACTCATGCATTCTCCCTACACCTAAAGCCAGCGCCATGTGGATGCTGCCAAGGTCTGCTGCCAGCTGGAGCAGGAGCCAGGCTTCCTCTCTCTTGGCTGTAGGGATTTAGTGCCTGGATAACTGAGCACTCTGGGCCTGATTGTGAGAAACAAATTCTCTATGACACTACCATTTTGGAGCCTGTTGTGGCCTCTGCTGTCATTCTGGAGCAGGACATTCTGTGGCTTTCTCCTCTAAGCAAAATCTTTCACTTCTGCAGGTTTGAGGCTGCAGAGGGTGGAGACCCACTGCTTCTTCCTGTAATGCCTGCAGCTATCTTTTCTATTCTTCTGTTCCTTTTCAGCAACGAGATTTCCTAAGCTTTATATTTCCACCACTTTATTGGTGCTTCCTTTCTGGCCAAACTCACAACATTTTAACTCATCCAGCTGGGCTGTTTGCTTTGGTTCATAACATAAACCTGGCTAAAAGCCCACAACGATAGCCACGCCACCACCTCAACATTAGACTGCCTTGAAATTTCCAGATTAATTAGTCCATTGTTCTTAATCTTAGTCTCAGGCAAAGTCTCTTGATAGGAGCAAAATGCAGACAAACTTTCTCCCAAGCCATAACACACATTATCTGGACTCTAACAACCGAAGCAGTCCTCCTTCCCAGCAGAAACTTCCCAAGCCTGGTCTTTACCGGCAGCCTTTCTATCAGCCTTCTGGCTTTCTGAGTTCTTACCAGGATCTCCCATACAGAACAGCCTAAGGCATTCCAGGGCTACTCTTTCAGGTGACATCTCCAAACCTTTCCAAACTTGTCCCATGAGGCATTCCCAAAGCTTTTGAACCATATGATCAGGTATAGTCACAGCAACAACCCCACTCCTCTGGTACCAAACTGTCTCAGTTACTTTTCTCTCATTGCTGGAACAAAACACCCGACGCCCAAAATGAAAGAAGGAAAGGTTTATTTAGCTCACTACTTATGGAGGTTTCAGTCCATAATCAGTGGCTGCAAGGCAGGGTGGCATGGCACCGGGGCAACACTTAAGGCAGCAGCTGGAGAAAAAAGGGGAAAGGGCGAGCCTCCTTTCCTCTCTCATATTGTACACAGGCCGCCCTTCCCCCTTGGGGCAGGTGTAGCAATTACAAAATCTTTGTGACTTCCTCTTGCACAGGATGAGGATATTTACAAAGTCCTGATCCTGGCTCCCTGCTGAATTTCTCAGTTAAACTTCTAAATTTCTCAAGTTGACACAATGTATCAACCATAACAGTTGGGCACCACCCAAATCCATATTTATTTTTACTGGAGCTAAATCTATTTCTGACTTCTCCTCAATCAATTCTCTGCTCACTTATTCCTAATACGTATTGATTAGATGACAGTATAAATTTACTGATGGGAATATGTTTTGAATTTTACAGAAGTAATCCATTTACCAGCAATCACTGAAATACTTTATCTGGTGACCCAATACCTTCTTTTATTTTGTTAATTTGCACAAAACAGAAATTATCATTAATTTACACAAAATTAAATTATACTCTTCAAATCATAGTTTTAACAAATATTTCACAAATACAGTCAGGATGTTATACTCCCAAATACATTTTTATTCAATTAATTAGTTCTGTTGTAGATGTTGATTTGCTGTTCTAATTCTGTCAAACACAAAATGATAAAGTTAGTTGTTTCCAGTCTTTAGATGAAATGGCATATAGAATTATAGTCCTCCATACATATATAGATATTTCTCAATACACATTTCTTTGTTCATTTGTTACCTTTTAAGCCACTTTGAAAATACTATATATTAAAATCTATGAATTTTTTCCAGTCAATAGTAGAAATCAGAATGAAGTTGTTTTAAACCATTTTCATGTAATTTTAGCTTGAAAAGTGCTAGAGTTTGGCAGCAGAAACTTCCACTCCCATAAGGTGGTGCCTCAGGGAGGTTTTCTGACTGATGGGGATGTACCCTTGATTCTGGGATTCTGGGATCTCGGTCTCTTCTTTCTGTTACAGTATGGATCTTGAATTATTGAAAGCTGGGATCTCTGGTTCATGGCATTATTCAGGGAAAGTATATAGGAGATGGGGCCAGAGGCAAGAAGCATTTGAAAAGCTATTTCTATTCAGTAAGCAGTAAATATCTAACATTTATTTTAGTTATTTTTATCAAAATATTTTTATATTAATGTTAGTTCAATAATTTGTATTCACATAACATTTGTAGGGTTGATTTAATCTAGAAGATATTTGCTGATCTTTGAGTCTTATATCTGCAGAGTTTAATGTATTTTTGAGGTGCTGGAGATGGAACTCAGTGCCTTACACATGCTAGAAAAATGCTGTAACACTGATCTGTGCCTCTAACTTGGATCCACAGAGAAATTTCAAAGTTTACTTTCAGTCTTTATATTTCTCTTGTTGAATAGAATATGATAAAATTATCAATAGACACTGAAGCATAAAATATAACATTAGGATAAAGTTTTGTGCAATGCAAATATCAATTTAAGAAGGAAGTTGTGTACAACTTTAAGAAGATATTATTAGTATATTTTTTTAAAGGATGCTGGTAGCTTTCAAAATGTAGTGGTGTTAAGCATTCTTCAGAAACAATAATTCATTTAAAATAATGATGTATTTTATTCTAAAATCTCATACCACAAATAGTAACCATTTAAAACTGCTGAAAAAATTTTAGTTAACTTGAAATTGTGTAACAGGAGTTTTATAGAAGTTCTTTCTTCTCCTTCCTCTTCTTGTTTTAGTATGAAACAATCCTTCATTTTGACACTTTGATGAGGAGGTTTCTGGTAAGCAATCTCTTCAGCAGAAAATAGAGAATATGAAAATCAGACTTCAGTCCTCACCACTGCTCTGCTCAGGCCCTTGTCCAGGTGATGAGGTAGCATGCCAAAGAAGACATTCTTCAGGTTCTCCCTTGAGCTCTTTCTGTGCTCAAATATTTCCAATTCCACTGATATAGGAATAACATAGGACCTCCCAACGATAGAGGGGAACTATAACTCTCAACTCTCTGGAGGTCTGATTCACTGAGTTAATGTTCTACAAAATCAAAGAATGAATTGTAAGGAGCAAAGCAGGTTAAGAGTAGGAAATATTTATTGAGACACAGACAACTCTTGCCTGCGTGAGACATAGGGGACCTGGAAAGTGGGTTGCCCAGGAGCCTACTTTCTGGAGGGAATTTTATAGAGCAAAATCATGAGGTAGGTACAAAAATCATGGTGTGAGTAAAATGTGGGACAAAATTATGATCAAGGTTATAAGTATAGCCACTTAGGTAAAGATCCAATGAGGAAGCAAGTCCCATAGCACATGTCCATGGGGGGGGGCTTTTCTGGAAAGGATGAGTCCAAGGTTCTTGGTCACACACTGAAGTGACTGGTATCTGTCTAGACTTCATTAGACCAGGGTACCATTTATCTTATCTCTTGGGGATGCATAAAGACTTGGTCTTTTTGTCTTTATCTTGGGGCCTGGCCTCCAACAGATGAGCCTCCAGCCACAGTTGTAATGAGTTTTCATCTTTGCACAGGACTCTCTCGGGGGCCCAGCACACCTGACTGCCTATAATATTTCTACCTAACTTAGCGGTCTATAACATCATGCACACGTTTTGAACATTGTTTCTCAAAAGCATGGCGTGGAGAAGAAATGCTACAAGCTCCTTAGCACTTTGGATTATCAAGTGACAATCTACATTAATGCCCAGGTTTTCTATACATCAAAGAAAGGAATGACATGTCACTGCAGAGCTCTGGTCTCCCTAGCCTCACTAGTTCTTTGGGAGATTACAGGCAAAGAATTTTGAAGGCTATGTTTATAAACAATAGAAAAAAAAAGAGAATAAATATTTCTCTTTAAATTATGAGAACTATTAAAAAGAACAGAAAGTGGTGGTGATGGTGGGGGTAATTTACTAACTAATCTTCTGGGACCCCAGTTACGTGCCAGACAAAATCTAAAGTATGAAGGTGGGAACTGGAAATGAACCCCCTTCACATTAGAGGCACAACCTAGATGCTGAGTGCATCACTCTATTTTCTGTCCTCTCATCTTAGTTCTTAGCCATAGATAGCTTCGGAAGAGGCTGAAAAATATAAATCACACTCTGATCATCAGGTGCCCACATAAGAAAATACAACAGAGGCCTTGTTTCTTTCCTACAACTGGTCATACAGTCTTATTTTGGTCCTAATGATTTCTCTTCTCCTTTATGCATTCCCCTGTTCTGTTCCTTAAGGCCAAGATACATGAAAAGACCAAAAGGAGCATAGTACCCTGCTTCACATTTTCACTATGAATTATTTCCTCTTTGGAGGCAAAAAGTTTGTCTGTTGAGTACGTATTTTTCAGCAAGAAACCAACACATGATGAGTTGCAATAAAAAAAATCATGTATTACATTTGTGAAAGAGTCCTGCCTAAAAATTAAAGATAAATTGAGTGAAACCTCTGCTGAATCCAACACTGGGGCCATAGGCACATGCGGCCATTTAAATTTAAACATGTAAATACATCTAGATTCAGTTCCATAATTATTTTAAGGACTCACTAGCCACTTGTGGTATGTGACTAATTTACTGGACACATAGACATGGATGATTTCTTTTCTTTTTTCTTACAGTGTTCATTCAGGGATTCTATCTGTTTGCTTTGTTCCTCTAATTTTTTAGCTATGTCTTCACTAGATGTGGTCACTATTTCTTTCACTACTTTTATCATTTCTTCTTTTACCTGGACAATTATTTCTGATTTGAATTTCTCCATAGCTTCCCCTAGTTGCTTCTTTATTTTAGTTGATATCATTCCAGTCATTTCAGTTGTATGGCTTCTATTTTCTTCTATGTACATGGCTCCCAGGCTTTCTTGGGATGGGCCAGATGTTTGAGATTGCCTTTTGGTCTTTTGTTTTGTCATTTTTCTATATTTCCTTGCTTTGAGTGGTGTTCCAAGCTTCCTCTGGGTATGAGGCAAATCCCCTTCTGCACCCTCAGCCCCTGGAGTAGTCTCAGCTCCCCTGCAGGCACTTGGCTCCCTAAATTAAGAGGCGGAAGCTGGGCATGGAGAACTGGGGCCAGTGGAACTCCCGGGGCACAATCCCCTGTCCTGGGGGGTGGATATGAACTCAACTGCTGGCAGTGCTAGTCTTAAGCTCTCCCCAGGCCAGTCCAAATGAGCCCAGAGTCGTTGTGCGTGATCTCTGCCTCCTGAACTGAAAGAAGGCTGCTGGGCATGGTGGACTGAGGCCCTGAAATCTGCTGGGCCCAGTCAGGCATCCCCCGTAGCTCCCCAGAAGCTCAAACGCCGGAGCGTAGGTCTCCAACTTTCCCCGGGTCACCGGGACTCACCTCGGGCAATCCCCACTCCCCTGCAGACTCTTGGCTCCCTTAATTGAGAGGCAGAAGCTGGGCATGGAGAACTGGGGCTGGCAGAACCCCCAGGGAACAATCCCCTGTCCTAGGGGGGTGCATATGAACTCAACCGCTGGCAGTGCTGGTCTTAAGCTCTCCCCAGGCCAGCTCTAATGAGCCAAGAGTCCTCATGCAAGGTTTTTGCCTCCTGAACTGAAAGAAGGCCGTTGGGTGTGGTGGACTGAGGCCCTGGAATCTGCTGGGCCCAGTCCAGTGTCCCCGGTAGCTCCCCAGAAGCTCAAACGCCAGGAGCGCGTAGGTCTCCAACTTTCCCCAGGTCACCGGGACTCACCTCAGGCAATCTCCACTCCCCTGAAGACTCTTGGTTCCCTTAATTCATATGATGGAATTCTAGTGTTGTTTATTTCCATTTCTCTAATGGTCAAAGATGATGATTTTTTTCTTTATCATTTTTAAGTCTATATAGTCTACTCAGGTTGCTTTTAATGAATGAATTCCACGTGTATGTATGCATAAATATAAGTATGGGAAATAAATAGTATTTCTTAATTTCTTTGTTCAACATCAAATCTTTCCATCTGCACTAGCATAATTTTTAGGTGAATTATTTTCCCCACTGCAGATAAATGGAACAAAGGTAATATTTTCCATTTCTTTGGCCTGCATAATCTGGATTCTGCATTTCACTCTGTTCTGAATAGCTAACCATACAAATGTGCATAAAAAATAAAATGAAAAGAACAGATAAATATGGAAAACAATATTTTTCTTTTAGTATATGAGTCAGTCAGACTATTCTCTACATATTTATCATTGTGTTAAAGGGCATACATCACTGTGAAGATATAGTATTAAATTTCTGGTTACATGTACATTTAATTGCACATAAAAAACAAGGTATAACAATATATTCTTAAATTACTTTTGGTGACATAGTCCCATATTATATGCATACCAAAATTTGAGTTTAAAGAATTTCTTGTTTTAACTTTCACTAGTCTATAAAATGAAAAATATCTAAATAATGGTCAAATTTTCCTGTAGGTCAATTCTGATCTGGTATGCAGGGTCTAGTTAGAGTGGGAGCTCACTTTGATGCTATTAATAAAATCAGCAAAGATAGAATTTTATAAACCTTAATAAAATCTCTTCTGACTAATTCAGTCTATGTTTGTGATTATAAATATTTTATATGAAGCCTTCTAGTAATAGTGCTCATTCAATATCAATCAATCAATATCGAGTTAACCCCAAGATTACTGAAACTCTGTAATAGGCTATAAAATATTGAATGATTCATTTTAAATAGCATAAGTAATACATGGACATGGCTTTGGTGAAATGACTTTTTTTAAAATGTAAATTTATGAGCCATTTAGGAACAAATGGGAAAAGGTCTGTCTTATCTTGTGCACGTCAGAAAGTCAGCTCAATGGGACCAACTAGCAGCTACTAGACATGTGACATTGGTGTTTTGTATTTCAGAGGCTGGTCATAGTTCAAGGAAATTCTATTTGGCATAATACTAAGATTTCAATTTCATAAACATTTAATGATCAAAATCAAATGTCAGATTATGAATAAGAGAGCCCGTATAGACAGTCAAGTCTCCCTGAAACTGGAAAGTTGTCATATTGTATGTGTTTTTGTGTGCTTGTATGTGCGTGATGCACTTTCAAATTTAGAAGGTGAGGATTTGATTGGCTTAGAGGAGGTCAGGTATTTACTCCTGCTCCAATCAGTTGGTACCATAGGTAGTGGGTGCTAAAAGATCATGTATAATTGTGATGTCCTTTTTATGCTGGACAGGTAAGCTATCCAGGACATGAGATGGGGAAGATGAGTGACATGCCAACTCTGGCCTCAAGCTTTAATCTTATGGGAAAAATTACACATAGAAACATCTATCACAGGAATGATTATGACAGAGGTATAAAAAATAACTTCTGAGATATGAAAGAGGAATAAATTGAAACCATGGTTTAGAAAACACTTCTGAGGTTAAAAGAAACTATATCAGGAATATCCTGAGTAAGAGTCTCAAGACAATATGGAATGAAGTCCAAGATTTTGTGGTAGTTCTGGAATAGTCATGCATGGAGTCAGGCATGATGGAGAACTAGTTGGTGTGTATTCTTCTGCAATGATAAATTGTTATTATTTACCTCTAAAATGTCCCTCAAAATCTCATGTGTCCAGAGGTGGAGCTTTCAAAACATGATGTGCTTTCACGGGTGCCACACTCTTCAGTAGATTAAATAATCACTGAGCTCACGGCTGAATGTGCATTAGGATGCGGAGCCTGGTCATGGCAGGCGGGTCAGCAGAAGCATGACCTGGAAGGGTATGTTCTCATCTAGGCTCCTCTCTTCTCTCTCTGCCTCCTGGGTGCCATGAACTGAGCAGCCTTCTTCCACATGCTCTTCTGCCTTGCCGTTTCTGCATTGGAGCCAAGCAATCAGGGACCAAATCACCTGAAAACTGTGAGCCAAAATAAACCTCTCATTTAAATTGCAGGCAGTAGGTATTTTGTCCCAGTGATGGGAAAAGTAACTAATAGAGAGGTCATCAAAGGTTTCTAATCAGAGAAATCATCTTATCAAATATGTGCTTGTGAAAGGGCCCTAGGATATGGCAATTCAATAGGATATGGCAGTTCAGTTAATTAGATCTGAAATAAGGACTGGAGCTCTTGTCCTGCGTGGAGTCCATTAATGGTCTGAATTAGGAGAAAAGCCTTGGAGAAGAGTGGACAACAGTTATGGAGGACCACTAGGATGACTCTCCTTGAAAGAAAAGACAGTGTCTCCATTTTGGCTAAACCTGGTCCTATTTCCATGAATTGAAGTGTGCAGAGCTGGCTGGATTTGTCTTTATCCCCCAATTGGCTTTAAACAGTGCAAATGGGTCCAGTTGAGGTGCTGATGTGTGGTCTTTAAAGCAATGTGACAGGTTAGCGATGCCCTGCTGATAGCTCCCGAGCAGTATGTGTGAGCTAGGCCGAGCAATGCCGGTGCTGTCGGCTCTAACTGAGCTTCAAGAAAGAGGTCATGACATCTCAGGACGTGTCGATTAAACATCAGAACTGAAGAGCCAACTCTTGGAAACAACCCGAATGAGGGATGGATAAAAATAGTTGTGGTAGTTTTATACAATGGAGCGCTAATCAGCTATAAAGAATGATCACACTGAGGCTTTTATAGAATGATGGATGAGACTTAAGACCACAATCAAAGTGAAATAAATCAGACTCCCATGTATAAATACTATGTATTGTCTCCCTAGTGTAAGAAACTGGAAGAGTATATTGTGAAAGGGTAAGAGGGGAAAAATAACTGGGATAACAGAAAGGAGAAAAGAAGAGAGGGAAAGGGAAAAGACAAAAATCTGTGTATACACACATAAGATAGTTAAGATGATTATACTATTAATTCTATTAGTTCTTGAAAAAAACAGTTAATACTCATATGATGTGATCATTTTTGCATATCTATACATGTTAATCTAAGCAACTTTTCTGAAGATAACAATATGCACTATAACAACCATTGTTAAATTCCCATCATCTTGTTTTGAAATCGTATATTATTGTTTTGGGTTCTTTGTTGTTGTAGTAGTTGTTGTCTCTTGTTTTATGGGGTCTTTTTCTCTTTAAAAAAAAAAACTGAAGCACTGACCCCAAAACACTAGATAGTGCCCTAATCTGTGATACGCAGATTACTCTTTCTGCTTCTCTCCCTGTCTGTGCCTCTGTCTCGGTGGAATGTGTCTGAGCTTGTTTCCGTATCTTTTCTTATGTTCCATTGATCCACATGTCTGTTTTTGGGACAGTATCATGTTGTTTTTATCAATGTAGCTTTGTAATGTAACTTGAAATCTGGGGTTGTGATGCCTCCTGATTTGCTTTTGCTTTGTTTCAGCATTTCTTTTGCTATTTTGGGCCTGTTTTGATTCCACATAAATTTTAAGAATTTTTTTGGGTTCTGTGAAGATTGGTGTTGGTATTTTGAATGGGATTGAATTAAATCTATCTATATATTTTAGTAATATGGCTATTTTGACAATATTGACTCTGCTTATCAAGGAACAGGGGATGTCTTTCGATTTTCTGTCCTTTTCAGTTTTTTTTCCTGAGTCGCATTTTTTTTTTTTTTGCATTCACTTCCTTAGTTAGGGTAATTGGTAGGTATTTAATTTTTTTGAAGATATTGTGAATGATATTGTTTCCCTGATTTCTCTTTTGGTGGGTTAATGTCAGTGTGCAGGATCACTTTATTTTTGAGTGGGTTATTTTATTTCCTGGTACTTTTGCTGAATTTGTTTGTTAGTTCTAGGAGTCTTTTGGAGTGTTTTGGGCTTTCTATGTGAAGGATGATATCATTTGGAAAAAAGGATAATCTGTCTTCTTCCTTTCCTATATGCATCCCTTTTATTTTGCTTTTTTGCCTGATTGCTGTAGTTTAGGTTTTGAATACTGAGTCCAGGAGTGGTGAGAGTGGACACCCTCATCTTGTTCCTGATTGTAGAGGAAATCCTTTGTTTTTCTTCATTTTCTGTGATGTTGACAGTGGTTTGGTCATAAAAGGCTTTTATCAGTTTGAAATAAGGTCCTTCTACACCTATTTTTGCCATGATTTTTTTTTTTTGTTACAAATGGATGTTGGGTTTTGCCAATGGTTTTTTTCTGTATCTATTGAGAGGATCATGTGATTCTGTGCTTGCTTCTGTACATCCTTCCATGTTTGGAAGCCAACTCGGTTATAATGTGTGATCTGTTTCACGATGTGTTGCATTCTACTTTCCAGTATCTTGGTGAAGATATTCACATCTGTGTTCATTAAGGAGATTGGCCTGTACTTGTCTTTTTTGTTAAGTCCTTTTATGGTTTTGGTATCCGGGTAATACTTAAAGAGTAAATCATCCTTAAAGTTCTGGTAGAATTCTCTGATGAATCCATGGGTCCTGGGCTTTCCTTAGTTGGCAGTTTTTATTACCGCTTCTATTTTGTTGCCTATTCTTGATCTGTTCAGAGTTATATATTTTTTGGTTCAATTTTAGTAAAGCAGCTGAGTGTGGTGCTGCACATCTGTAATCCCAGCACTTAGGAGATTGAGGCAGGAGAATTGCCCTGAGTTTGAAGCCATCCTGCGCTACATAGTGGTTTAAGGCCAGCCTGAGTTACATAATGAGGCCCTGTCTCCAAAAAAAAAAAATTTTTTTTTTTTTTGGTAAATCGTATGTGTCTAGGAATTTCTCCTTTCTTCTAGATTCTCCAGCTTACTGAAATGTAAGTTTCTTTTTTTTTTTTTTAATAATTTTATTTAAAGAGGAAAAAACAAAACAAAATAAAACAGAATAAAGGGTAGCAACCATACAGTATTCCAAGGAAAAAAGGAAAAGTACAACAATAAAACCTAGGAAATTATTACTTGACTAATTACATACTGACTTCTTGGAAATAGCTGCTCAAATTACAAAGTTAAAGCATGTAAAGTAGACAT